>PVKA01001306.1:0-116491 GCA_004027165.1 Ctenomys sociabilis
AAAAAAAAAAAAAAAAAAAGACTGGCACAGTATGAAGGTGCCAGTGATGTTCAGCATAAGAAATATTGGGAAAACACTCATCACCAGACATCAAGGAACCAAAACTGCATCTGAGGGCTCAAAGGTCGTGTGCTTGAAGGGGGCCTTGCTGATCTGCAGAATGATGAAGTCGCCTTTAGAAAATTCAAGCTGGTAACTAAAGATGTTCAGGGAAAATCTGCCTGACTGACTTCCATGGACCTCACCCGTGACAAAATGTGTTCCATGGTCAAAGAATGGCGGACCATGACAGAAGCTCATGTTGACATCAAGCCTACTGATGGTTATTTGCTTCATCTGTTCTGGGTTAGCTTTACTAAAAAACCAACAATCAGATATGAAAGACCTCTTACACTCAGCACCAGCAGGTCTGCTAGATCCGGAAGAAGATGATGGAAATCATGCCCCGAGAGGTGCAGACAAATGACCTGAAGGAAGTGGTCAATAAGGGTGGTCAGTGGTCAGTGCTACTGATTCCAGACAGCACTGAGAGAGACATAGGAAAGGCTTGGCAGTCTATCTATCCTCTTCATGAGGTCTCCATCAACAAAGTAAAAATGCTAAAGAAGCCCAAGTTTGAATTGGGAAAGCTCATGGAGCTTCATGGTGAAGGTAGTGCTCTGGAAAGGCTCCTGGTGATGAGACGGGCGCTAAAGTTGAAAGAGCTGATGGATAGGAACCACCAGGCCAAGAGTCTGTTTAAGATCCAGATTTTTAAGAGCAATAAATAAAGTCCTATCTGTGAAAAAAGAAAGAAAGAAAAGAAAAGCGAGCTGGGAATCAAAAAGATACAGTGCTGGCTAAGAGGATGGGGGAGCCACAGTGAACCCAGCCAGGAGCTCCTGCACACATGTACCCTAACTCCCAAGAGGCTCATACCTAAAGTGGCTGCCATTGTCCCCAATCAGTGGGGACACTGAGCTTCCAGGGCTCGCAGGTTGAGCTCAGGCAACCACCTGGCACTTCTACCAGGACACCTGGCTCTCTGGGCCTCATTGCATGTTCTGTGACAGATTAGGGGACTGCCAGAGGCCCAGAGAAGGGCAAATGCTCCTTATTTAGAAAAGGAAACAGCTGAGTCCAGACAGAGAACATCACCCCAGCAACACCTTGGAATAACTTTAAGCAGATGCTTGGAGCTCTTCAGAAGAGCGAGGACCAGAGCCATGGCTGCAGAGACCAGGGACAGATGGTGCCAGCACCGGCCCTCTCCTAAAGCATCAGCACGTCACCTGCCCTTTCCCACCACAGCCCAGGAGCAGGGACTCAGGGGCCGAGGGTGTCTGTGGAGTCATGGGTGCCCAGGATGTTGGAAGCACACTCACTGAATTGTATGCCACTGAGGCATGGATCCATGCCACACTCCACCATCTCTCATATCTCCAACACGAGTGTCCAGGTCAATCTAGGAAAGTAGCAGGTGGACTTCCTGTGGATCTGGCTTTCCCATGGTCCACAGAGATTCAGCCCTGCTCAGACCCCGTCTGAGCTCCTTCAGAGCTCAGAGCGCCTTCTGGCCTGCACACACTGCCACGCAGCCTGGCAACTGGGCAGCCTTGAGTGGATGACTTATCCACTCTGAGCCTCGCATTGTAGCACAGGTGACTGACTCCACAGGGACCCAGCATGTCAGGGACCCTCAGCGATTCTATAATCTCCTTTCTCCTTTGCTATTTCTGTAACTCACAAACCGCTCAGGAATCCTGGCCTCTCTATTGTTCAGGGGGGTCTCCTCCCCTGTTGCCTCCCTGTCCGCAGACTACTCTAGCAGGCACTGACCCTATCCCTGATAGCAAACCTGAGAAGGCTTTGTCTAGACTCTCATCCAGCACAGGGGTGTGATTGATCTCAGGGTCCCTTGGGCTGATGCCTCTTCTCCCTGATCCAACCCAAAGCTGAGGGGCAGAATCTACTCCCGCTCCCCAGAGCTGCAGTTGAGGCCCGAAGCAAGAGGGCAGCTGGCTCTACTGTTGCTGCACCGTGCCTGGCACCCACTGGGCACACCAACGCTGCAGGATGTGGCCTCCATGTGCCCCATGGGCCTGGGGCTGCCCATAGAGCTGGGGACATCAAGACACCACAGAGAGCTTGGAGCAACTGTGTCCTAGACCCCAGCATTGTCCCGGGCCAGGCCAGAGGCAAAGCTTGAGGGAGGCTACCCCAGAGGGAGGTAGGCCTGCATTTAAGGACCTTTGAGAAAGCTGCATGCGCCCAGCATAGGACAGTGATGGAGGCCCAGGGTCTTCCCTGCCACTGTGTATCTGGGAGGTGTTGGACCTGTCCCCTCACCTCCCTGAGCCTCGGCTTCTGTATCTGTAAGTGGAAGTTAGCTTGCACAATAGCAGCGCATCACTGCTGTGAGGGTGGCTTGAGCTAGCGTGGCACCGCTGCCTTGCACCCTGCCGGGCACACAGCAGGCAGAGCAGGGGTATCTAATGCTCACTCAGTGGAGGGAAAATTAAGAAGATAATTACACACTTCATGGGCATTGGCTGAAATGATAAAGTACTTCAAGGACTCATTAAAATAATGTGTGTGGTTGTTTCCATGCAATGGGTGGGACAGCTTCAAAGCTCTCGTGATGTCAGCCGCTGTCCACTACAGTCACAATTAGTGCTACCATTTGGCTGCTCTTCCAGTGAGGTGTACAGGAGCAGACTCCCTCGTGCCCCGGGAGAGCCCTCTGGCCTGTCGTCGGTCACTGTGCTCAGCTAAGCCCCTTGGGGACTCTGTGCTGATGTTAGAAAAGTGGACTCTTGGCAGAAGCTGCCCACTGGCCCCACTTCTGCCTGCTTGAGGTTAAAGAGCTATTTATTTTCAATCCTGTTGACCTGATTTTAATCCCTGCTACACTAATGCCCACAGCCGTCATGCGGAATCTGCTCAGCAAAGAAATGCATTCATCCCCGCAGTGTGCCCGAGAGAGGCCACCGGAGGGCAAAGCCAGGGCACATTTTCTGCAGGCTGCCAGATTCTCCAGCGCGCATCTTTAGAAACTTCACGGGTGCACACAAGGAAGGAGACTGGATATTTTTAGATCCTGCCACAAGCCCTGCTTCCACAAAGCCAATTAAATACTCAAGGCTGCCCTGAACACTTTTCCTGAAAATGAATTACCGGCATCGCGGGGCCTGGCATGGATGGGGGCCAGCGACGGTCAGAAGAGCCAAGGCGTGCGTGTGCAGAGCGAGCGCTGTGGGGAGGCACCCACACTCGACCCTGCACCCCACCCCGAGACTAAGCACACTATGATTACTGGAACAACAACACCCCGCAGAGCGTGAAGTCCACCATGCCGCCTGTCACACGAGTCCCGCGCAAGCCCAAGTGCAGGGTGTCCCAACTTGGTCGGTGCAGCAAGGTAACTCACATGAGCTTCCATACCTTCGGGTGGGCCCTGCCGGGGGGTGAGACAGCCGGATCCAGATCCGATCTGCCGGAACCACAGCCTGAGTGCTTCATCCACACGCCTGAAGCCACATCCTACAGTGGCCCAAAGCCAGCCTCGGGAGCCCACATACACACAGACCCAGGGGAGTCATTCCTCTTTCTGCCCCAGTTGCCATTTATGTTCAGTGGGATGATCATAATTTAATCATAATAAAACAAGACCCACTTCTTGGGATGGCGCTCTGGGAATCTATGTAAACCTCTCTGGGCCTCCGCTGCCTCCCCTGTAAAATGGGTTCATGGTTAAAGTGAGCAGATTCCAGGCATGCGCCTGCATGCAGCGGTACTCTGGAGGTGTCACTCCAGAGCCTTCCTTCAGGTGAAGCCCAGGGCAGTCCCCAAGCTGTAGCCCCACACACAAACTCTGCAGAGCTGAGAAAATCACTTTGTCTGTGCCTACTGGGTGTGCTGCTCCCCTCCTGGGGACAGAGGTCACAAATGTCTTTGTGGAGGAAGGCAGGGTCTCAGCCACCACCTGGAGGTCCATTCCCAGAGCACAGATTCCATCTAAGCCCAGTGTGCAGGAGGGCAGAAGGCCTCGGCGCACCTGGGACTAAACTAGAGCAGAGCACAGGATGCTTGCACCTAGGGGTAGCCTGCTTCCAAGCTGATGCAGGGGTTTGGGTTCCCCAAGAGACCCTGCACTAGCTCCTGTAGTCTTCTCAAAAACAGGCCGATCCCCAAAGGTTTACATCACTGTGACAGCTGGGAACATCAGGCCAAGGGAAGAGGAGCACACCTACCTAAGGCTGGGGCAAGAAAGGGGTGTGGCCACCCTGGGCCTTGTGCAGGATAGGGCAGGGCCCAAGGACGGACCCAGGGCAGCCCAACCAGTCTCGAGCAAGAGAAGCTCTCACCAGGTCACTGCCACGGCCACCTCAGCGGCAGAAGCCCTGCCTCCTGGCCTTGCGTCCAGTGCAGACGGCCCCCACCCGGAGGTTCCAGGAAGCCATACAATCCGAGTCACAGTCACCATGCTTACCACTAACTCCCACAGTGCTCCATGCTGTCCCCACCCACATACATACAGGGCAGCAGGGCCCTCTGCACCCCACAGAAGCCCCACCCTGCCAAGACCACCCACATTGCTGACAGCATGAACATAAAGAAGCGTTCCCAGGACTGAGGTTCACCTCTGGGGTCGCTGGCGCAGCCCCTCTCCCCCATGCCTCTGACTTGTACACAAGGTTGCCAAGTGCTCTGAGCCAGTCTTCAGCCAGCCAGGCTGTCCTGAGGCAGGAAAGGCCTGGGGACGCCAAGAGCCCCCAGGGCACGAGGGTGTCAGGGTAGTGGTGAGGAGGCCCCACTCAGTGGCGCAGCTACAGGCAGAGCAGGGACCCAGGCCCAGGGATTCCCTCCTCGGGTGCCTTCCACCAGGCGCCTTCCACCATCCAGGCGAGGCCCACAGATAAAAGCACTGTTCCTGGGGCCAATAAATAGAACAGACTGGGCACTGTCAGGAAAACAGCATTTTCACCCTCTGTAGTTTTCTGTCACTTTGTGGTTTGAAACCAGAAGATGAGTTTGGGGGCATAAAACACTTCTCAAAGCCACACACGTGCTGTGAAGCGTCAGATGTGGCAGAGCGCATCACCAAGGACCTGAAGGACCTGCCCAGGCCCCACAAAAGTAGAGGTCAGGCTGGAGGAATTGAGCCAGGAGCCTTCAGCCCTAGGGGGCATGCTGTGGGCCAGGCTGGACTGCTGCCCAGACCTCTGCTCGCCCTCTCCCCCTCCTCCTCTCTGTCTCTCTGTCTCTCTGTCTCTCTCTGTCTCTCTCTGTCTCTCTCTCTCTCTCTCTCTCTCTCTCTCTCTCTCTCCTTCTTTCTTTCCTTCTTTCATTTTCATTTGTTCTTTCTTTCATTCTGACCTGTCTCACTAAGTAGCTGGCTGAGAACTCCAAGTAATTCTCCTGCTTCAGCCACCAATCCTGGGATCATAGCCGCGGGCCACCACACCCAGCTGCTCAGTTTCTTACTTAAGGCGCACTTATTCCTCCCTGCCCTTTCCCCACAGCGACTCTGCAGAGGTGACAGGGAGAAAAGCCAGGTGGACCTACCACCATGCCCTAACTGGGAGTGAGCGTGTCCTACTCAAGCCCAGCTGTGCCCAAGGTCCTTGCAGTGTCACTGAGTGGGGTCTCATCTCACACTGGGGATGCAGCACAAAGCCAGGGCCATGCCCCACTCAGGAGGGAGGACACCAGAGCTCCTGACAGGGCACAGAGATAGGCAAGGCAGGGCGGGTCAGGCTGTGCCAGCTACATGGGCTGTCAGAGGGAAGCAGAAGCACTTCTGGCGAACAGTTGAGGTCAGAGTCATAGATTTCTAATATTTGTCCAAGGAAATTATAGTGTCATGTTTTCCAAGAGGACCTCTCACTACCAAAGCCCTGCTCAAACAGTGCTGAGAGAGACAGTGCCACCCCCATCTCTCAGTAGCAGGAAGTTTGGGGAATCCTGAAGCAGCAGCAATGAGCTCCACGCTTCAGCTCATACACCTAGCACAGGCAGGGCACACCACCCAGAGACCCCACTGGGACAGGGAGGGCTAGACAGATGGGCAGATGGAAAGATGATGGGTGGACAGATGAACGGACTTGTGGGTAGGCTGATGTGTGGGTGAGTGAACACAGAGGTGCCTGAGTGGATGATGTATCTGTGGGGAGACTGGCAACCAAGCAGCTGAAAGAGCACCCGTGGGTGAGCAAGAGGTGGGGTGGGGAGGGGAAGAACAGGTGGATGGAGGGACAGCTGGGCAGTGTGTGGTGGGTGGATGGGCAGAGAGAAAAGAAGCAGAGGGAGGAGTGCAAGGGTGGCAGGCGTACCGCTTCCTCAGCGGAACATAGCTGTCCCTCCCTCCAGCACTTGGCAAGGCCTGGCCCAGGGCACTGCTGTCCAGGCCTCAGTGAACAGGAGAGACAGGAAGGCAGGGACAGGGGAAAAGGCAGAGAAGACAAAAGGAAAAGGAAAAGAAGAAGAGGGGAGGGGAGGGGAAAGGAGAGAGGGCAATACAGAGAGGGACAGCGCAGAGCTGGGGTGCCCTGTGGAGGGGGAAGAGGAGCAGCACTCTGTTCCTGTCCCGTGGACAGCATGGGCACAAGGGGACATCCAAGCTGGTGCCCGTGACCTGTATGCTAAGCCTGTCTCCTCAGTGCCATTTCCTAATGTGTCACCAATGCTGGCCCACACTACACTGTCTGTGTGATGGTGACAGCAGGGGCTTCCACCAACCTGTGAGCTAAAGGCAGTGGGCCACATGTGCTGGTCACCACCGCCCTGCTGGCAGCCTGGGTGAGGTGAGCATGTGACTATGTGCTCAGTGTGGCAACAGGAATACCCCAATTTGTGAATGCCAGGTGTGGACGCCCCACCTGGACCCCAGCAAGCACCACACAGCAGCAAGGCCAGGCATCCACAGAGTTGTGCCCCAGGTGGTTCTGGGAAGAGCAAACCCTGGTATGGGAGCCATGTACCAAGCTCTGCCCGTTGGAGCAGCCAGGCCAGTATCAATCAGAGGCCCTGGATTATTGATAGTCAATTCAAACTAGCCGCTGTAGCAGAGGAGAAGGGCTTCCAAGAGGCCATGCTAACAACCTCTCTGCCATCCCCCGTGCCGAGGGCCACTGCACCAGGGACCCACACACACTCTGTGTTTCCTGGCCTACAGGATCACACCTGAACTCCAACACACAGGCCTCAGGAACTCAGTGCCCCATCTGGTAAGATCTGGGCACCAAGAGATGGCAGAAATTCAGAGCTGGGTATCTGACACCCAGCCAAGATGGGCCGGCATTAAAACTAACATTTATCTATTTATCTTATTTGGTTTTTGGAGATAGGTCTTGCTGTACAGCCCAGGCTAACCTCAAACAGGTGGTAATCCTCCTGCCTGAGCCTCCCAAGTGCTAGGATTAGTGGCATGCACCACCATACAGGGCCAAACTTACCACATTTTAATTCTTTACCCTTGTTCATAATGGGCGCTAGAGCCTCACTGTGCAACTCTGAAGTGGTCTCCTGCTGACCCTGGAAAGTGTGTGTGTTTGCCACGCACACCTTCAAGGAGGGAGAGCTTCCCTGATTCTGAAGGACAGTTTGAACCTCAGAGGGGTTCCCCAACCCCATGTGGCTTGCAATTCTGGGAACAGAAGAGGGACACGTGGCCATTTCAACCCAGCTGACCCCACATGGAAAGACCCCACTCATGGGCCTGGCAGGTGGGACAGCTGCCCCCGAGCTCACAGACCTTGCAGCAAGCTCACCAGCTTTCCCATCAGGCCGCAAGTAGACAAAATCTCTCCACTTCCTAGGACTAAAATCATCTAGCTGGAAAACCACACCAGAAAAACCATACTTGACCCTTCTGCAGACAGCAGGGACACCCTTTCCACTCAGGGTGGATGCCTCAGCTGGTAAAGGCGAAACAGCCCCATCCAGCACAGAGCCTGTGCCACCAAGAAATTCAGAGGTCAGCCCCACTGAGCCCACAGCACTGGCGCTGGTGCACCCCCAGCCCCCCACAGAGAAAGCCCCGCATCCATGGGCCTGGGGTCCCCCCAGCCCTCCGCAGAGGCCCAGTGCTCCTGCTCCGGCGCCCACCAGGCCCACGCTTAATGTGGCTGCCAGCTGCCTGCTGCCTCAGATTAGCACCCTGGAGGTCACGCCAGCCTCCTGGCCTCCTCTGAGTCCCAAAGGGACCAGCTACCGCCTTAGGCTGTCCCTGCTCCCTCTGGCCCCTTCCCTCCACCGGCACACACAGCCCCCTCCCATCTCTGATACCCAGAGATGCAGGAGTTGCTGCTGTCCCCCTGCCCATTCAGAAGGGTGTCCTCTCACGGTGAGCTTCCTGTACAGGAACTCCATTCCACAATTCTTCCAAAAGCCAATGGGGCTCGGGAAGGAGGAGCCCGAGCTGAAAGGGGAGCCATTTTTCCAGGAAGCCTGAGGGGCACGTGGGGCGGCACCCGCAGGATGGTGGGTCTCAGGTCAGCTCGAAGTGAGGGATGAATCTAACTCTGAACTGCATCCTCATTGCTCGTCTCGGGGAGTCATCAGCGGGTCCCACCCACCCGCCTCTCTCCCACACCTCCGCACGGCCGTGGCCTGCCTGTTCACTTCCTGAGAGCCTCGCAAGGTCGTCCTTTTGAATTGGCATGGTCTGCGGGTGCTAATCACAAGCCTATTAGCCCAGATGCCGTAATAATGAACTGAAATTTACATCAAGTGTAATCTCATTAATTGTGCAATCACATCGGGTTTGACAGTTTTAATGCATTACTAAGGAAAAATAGTCTAAAACATGACATTAAAGATCTTATCAAGGTTAATTTGCTTTAAAATGTAGTTACTGTAGAATTTTTCATTTCCACTTTAGAGACTGTAGCTTAAACATATGGCATTTTGATCTTGGCCCACAGCATCCACCCGTACCCACAGGATTGCGCTAGCATTCCTCGCCTCTCCTGGGGGAAAGCACAGTGGAAACGGGCCCGGGACTTGGAAGCACTCGCGAAGTTCCATGCTCTTGGCAGACCAAGCAGCCTCCCCAGCCTCACGCCCCTCACCTGCACTGCTCATGTCGCACAGGGCTGTGAGGTGGCAGCAGGGTCACGGGAGGCCTGGCACGCAGGGCGCATCTAACTCTCCCTCACCATCACCTCCACATCTGGCAGGAGGGACACAGGAAGCTCCCCGTAAGTGGGTGGAGAATCAGACGAACAAAGACCAATCAGGGCCAAATCAAGTCCAAAGACAGTAGCAGGGGACAATAGCAAGTATCTCTTAGACAAGTGACCCTGACTGACAAACACGGACAGCACAAGAGCTACCCAGGCAGCCGCCCATGGGGCAGAGGCCCTGTCCTAAGTCAGTGATGTTCAAAGACACTTAGGCGACACCAGGCAGGCTGAGTGACAGCTGTCCCTCCACACCGAACTCTAAACACTGTTACCATGATATTCCGTGTAGACTCAAACTCAGCCGATGAGCTTTTACTGCTCTGTGAGAGTAGGTTTTGTGTCAGGTGCTGACTGAGGAGAACTGAGTGGGCTGGATGTGCCCCCAGCCTCACAGAGCTTCCAAGCAGCTGTGCTATAGGATGATGACGATGATCGTGGATAGGCAGGAAGTCCTGGGGGGCCAGGGAGATGAATCAGTGGAATAAGCGCTTTCCTGGCAAGCGCAAGGCTCTGAATTCAATCCCCATTTCTACGAGAAAAAAAAAAAGGAAGTCCTGGGATCTCAGCATGAGGATCTGGTGCCACTTGAGACCTGGAGGATCTCCCAGCAAAGTGGGCAGATGAGAGGCTCCAGGGAGAGGAGTCCCTCCTTCAAGAAAGCCTAAGAACACAAACGCAGGCTCCTGTAACAGCTAAGCTTGGCTGTCAACTCGGTGCACCCGGGGCACTCAGGAGCAAAGTGTCAGTTTTCCCCACTGTCATGGTGCGGAGAAAACTGCCCTCCCTCTGCAGCTCTGCTCCCCGGGCACCAAGAATAAGCAGCTTTGCTCCACCAGGCCATCCTGCCATGGTGCTCCTATCTTGGGGCCAGATGACCATGGACTGAACCCCACAAACCATAAACCAGATAACCACTCCTGTGAGGTGCATGTGTTGGGTATTTTGTCTCGCAACTCAAAACACAGCCCCAAACCCACGAAACAAATTGGGTAGGGCCAGAGGGAGAGTGATCCAATTTAACAATTACAGTTGGGGTTTCGTTATCTTGCTCTCATTAACAATTAAAACAACTAGACAGAAGATCACTGAACACAAAAATACCAGAGCAACATGGGCAAGCACCCTGCCCCAGCCGACGCTCCCAGCACAGCCCACCACAGGACGATGCACATTCCCTCCAAGCATACGTGGAATATTCTCATGGACAGACCGCAAACTCGGCTATGAAACAAGCCTCAGTAACTTTAAGTGAGTTGAAATCACATAAAATGTGCTCTCTGACCATAATGGAACTAAATTAAAAACCAAAAAGAAAGAAGGAAATTTAGGATATTCTCAAATATTTGAAAATAAAGAACAGATTTCCAAATAACCTAAGGATCAAAGAAGACACCAAAAAAATAGTAAAAAGTACTTTGAGCGCAGTGAGAAGACAACAGACCCTCACGTATGCACTGTGCTGTGGTGTGCTGCGGTGGGCTGGGAGGTCGAGGGCAGCCTTAAAATGCTCTTGAGACAAGAAAAACGGAACAAATTCAATCATCTCATGTCTGCTTGCAAGAAGCTAGAAAAAAGAAGAGCAAATCAAACCCCAGGTAAATATGGAGAAAGAAAGAATAAAAGATCAGAGCTAAAATAAACAAACAGATGTCGGAAAAATAGTAGAGAGAACCAATGACGCCAAAAGGTGGTTCTTTGAGAAAAATCAATGCAAATGATACCTTCTTAGCTATACTGACCGTGAAGGGAGGAACTGACCAGAGAGGCTGGCAGAGGAGGAAGACGCCAGCAGCAAGAGGGGGCAAGACAGGGGACACTCTAGAGGCCACAGCACCAGGCGGGCTCAGCAAGAGGAGGCCAGGCCTGTCCCAGGGGCTTTGTCCACGTGTTTGGCCGACCCCAGGAACTGCAAGGCAGCACTTGAAGGTCCGAAGCAGAAAAGAGACACCACCTTGGTAGGTCTTCAGAGTCACTGGAGCTCCCAGATGGGAAACTGAGGCATGGAGAGGTAGGTCCTAGGACTTGCCTCAGGCTACACAGCTGGCCAGCAGTACCACTGCAACTCAGACTTGGGTATGCCCACCCTGCTCCTGCACAGAGGAGTGGAGGGGCAGTCAGGGAACACCAAGGGCTGTCACCTCTCTTGCAAATTGATGCTGCTGTTGGTAGAGACCCTAAAGCCCCTTCCAAAGCCACATAATTCTGCATAAAGAGACAGCTAGAGCCCCTCTGCCAACCTGAGATCATGTCAGATCCAGTTTCCCCTTTCTCCAACCTTCTGTTCCCATTGGGGCAGGACTAGCAGGTCAAAGTCACCTTCCTGACCCTCACCTTGTCTCCTCTCTGCCTGCCGCATGGGGCACCCAAAGTGCTCCTGCTGCAAGGACAGGGCTCTGTGCTCCCCTCCTTGCTGCCCTGGCCCTAAGGAAGGCAGCTGCCATCGGGGATCTGTGCTATGGGACCAAAGGAACAAGGAACAAGACAGGACCCAAACATCCCACTGATGCTGTCTAACCTCCCCACCAGCTGGCAGCAGCAGAGAAGGCCCCAGGTGCTACTGGCCATTTTCCTTCATTTCCAGAAAGTTCTGAGATTAGGACTGGGCAAATTGGACAACTAACTGGGCAGAATGTGCCAAAGGTCCTGAAAACCCATGGCTAACAGATAGAGTGAGAAGTTTTCTAAAAAAAAGAGGGCATGCACAGAACACAGGGCCCAAAGGATATTGGACTTAAGACTGAACACCACAGACCAATCAGAAAATTCTGTTTTCAACCCTTTATTTGCATGTGGGCACATCCAATCAAGACGCCATTCCTGATCCTTCCTTTGCATCTGGCCAGAAGCTGGGCCAGCCTTTCGACAGGGCAGTCTAAGCCTGGGCCAGTCCAAATGACTTTCTGCTGGGTCGGCCTTCTGGTATTTATCTGCATGAGAGAGAGCCCACCAGGCATCTGGGATGCTAACAACCTCTTCCTCATTCTCAAGGTCCCCAGCCCACTCTTGCCCTATGGAGCACACATCTTTCCCACCTTCAATAAATCTACACATTTGCTGTCTTATCTGATTCTTTGTTCAGGACAGCAAGGACCTAGGGAGGAGCTCTGCAGACCCTGCATCCAGAACATTCCATGGGAGGAGCTGGGCATGGCCTCATGGGGAGCCATGGGCTCTGCATCCAGGGATGCTGAGCTCCTGGGGAGGAGTGGGGGGGGGCCTGAGTCATAAGCAGAGCTCACTTAGGCCTAAATCCTAGGCCCATGCTGGGGGTAGCTGGGAGCAAACCACCTTCCCTGGTCAGTAATCAAGTAGAAATGAGCATGAACAGGTGGCTTTCCATGCACAGAAGGACCAGGCTGTCAGGACCCAAGGCCAAGCTATATCCGCCCCGAAGTCTATGTGTCCACATTCACCACAGGCCTGGGCTAAACTCCAGGGAACTGCATTCGCACCAGGCCTGAGCCTACAAACCCTCCCTGCCACCCTCCCAAGACCCTGCACACCTGAGGGATGCGAGGATGGTGTCCATCACACCCAGAGGGCCCCTCAGACAGCTCCAGGAGGCCAGTTTCTGGTCACCATGCCAGGAGTCCTGGGCACCCCTAAGAAGATCCACTGTCTTCTGGGTAGGCATGGGCGTAACAAGGTTGTCATGGGCACTCTGCAAACCAGGCAACCACTACTGCAGCACTCACTATACTGTGCGGTCACCCTACCCTCCCAACAACCCTGTGGGCACCACCTGCCTCGCCAGCACAGTGCTTCCTCCTGGCCTCTTGTGGGGCTGATTTTCCAGATGGGTAAACTGAAGCAGGCAGGTCCAGAGTACCCAGGTGGAAAGCAGCCACACTGGATGCCAGAGCCAGATGTCTGCCCCACAGCTTGAGCCCCTCGTGGCTGCTCTTTCCAGCATCTACATATACAAATCAAGCACCGAGAGGAAGGGAGAAGAGGTCCCATGCAGAGTCCAGTCATGTCCAGCCCTGTGTGCACTGTGTCACAAAAGCTGCTTCTGGGCCTGGGAACTTGTGCCGGCCCCACAGGAGGATGCCGGAGCTCAGACAGGGCACCTCCTTAGTCTGGATCCCTGAGCTATTAGCGTCTCAGGCCAGAGGCTGGCCCCAAACCATCCATTTCAAAGGCACCCACCCCAAGTCATGCAGCTCCTCCTTGGTGGGTGCCCCAGAGTTCCAGCCATGCCCCCATAGGCAGGTTAGCACCTTTGCAAATGGTGCAGACCAGAGGGGCTGGACACCCTCCCTCCTAATGTCCCCATCACAAAGACTGGAAGTACACAGACACAGAGCACACAGCAGAGTCTGGGCAATGGTCACTGTTCCCTTCCGACATCCCCTGCAGACTTGACCTCCTCAGTGCTAGCACCCTGTAGGCCGCTCAGCTGGGCATAGGCCTGGGCTGGCACCACAGGAAGCAGCAACCCCATCTCCCAGGTGCCTGCCTCCTCCTTCCACCTTGGCAGCTGCAGGTGGAAGAGGCCAGATTAGCATGTCTCCTGCCGCTGCTTGGAGGTTAACGACCATCATAATCACATCCCCATCAGTGGCCAATTATCCCTTGCTGGCCATTCTTTAAGGAAGATTACTTTCTATGCAACTTTACAGGAGACACTTCATTACCCAGCCTCAGAAACCCTGCAGGGTGGGCGGGCCAGCTGGAGCCTTGATGGAGCTTGGCAGGCTGGCCTGGGAACCCTACCAGGTGTGCCCATTGCCCCAGGACCACCATCTCCAGGACAGCAGGACCCTCCTCCTCCAGCCCCTCCAACCTCAGTGAAGCAAGGAATGAAGAAAGAAACACTGGACTCCCAAAGGCCAGCCACAGAAGCTGCCCGGCCGGGAATAACATGAGACAGGGGCCCCTGTCCAAAGCTACCCCAAAAGGAAAGATGACAACTGCAGTGGCACAGCCAGCAGGGCATCTCCAGAGCCCTGGTGGCATCCCCAGGGCTGGGTTACCTCGAAGAGCAATCCTGGAGCAGCATGCCTTGCATGGGCTGCCTTAGAGAGATGGTCACTTGGGGCTGGCCAAATAGCTCAGTGGATTAAAACACCTGCAGGCAGGCTCAGGGGCCGGGGTTCAATCCCCAGGTCTGCCGTGCTGGCCCCGCCCCCAGAGTGCACTGAAATAGTGACTGAGACTGGTTGTGGTGGCAAGCACCCATAATCCCAGCACTTCGGAGGCTGTAAGCAGGAGAATCACTACACGTCCAATCTAGTAGTGAGACCTGAACACGCTGTAGACTCTTGCCTAAAATACAGAAAAAAGAAAAATGGTCATTTGTCACTCGTCCCTTGCCTGCCCCCAGCCCTGAGGAAGGGCTCTGAATGTCAGAGTCGGCCTTCAGACCCAGCTAGTGGTGCTCAGACCTGGGTCACAGGGCCAGATATTCCTTGTATGGCAGGCCTGAGTCTCCTCTTCATTCATACTTCACTCATCAACCACCAAGAGCTGTGGCCCCTGTCCTGGCACTGGCATGGCTTGGCATGAAAGGGCGAGGCCTTCCCAACCACGTGAGGACCCAGTGCAGCCTGTATGCAAGAGGAGGGTGCTTCTGGACAACAGGTCAGGATGAGCCCCTTGAGTGGCAGAAGTGGCCTTCTCCCCAGCTGGAGACTCAGGTGGCACCAGGGCTGTCCCCCACCCCACCTGTACAGCTCTGCGCCAGGACCCTGGGTGCAGCGTCTCAGGGCCAAGTTCATATAGTTCACAGCACCATCACCACTCTCGGTATGCTTGAGCCACCCACGTCTGAAGACAGACTGGGGTCAGTGCAGTGGAGGAGGCTGGGCCTGTGTTCAGCCCGGCCTCAGGCTCCCTGCGCTGCTACTACAGACTCAGCCTTCAGGAGCCCTGATCCCAACCCAGGATGTGCCCAGGTGGGTAGGTCCGAGCAGGCTCTTGACTGCCCTCTTACAATGGACCCACATCCCCCACACCTATATGCTGAAGTCCTAATCCCAGGAGCTGAGCCCAGCTGTTTGGAGGCAGGATCTTCTCAGAGGAAATCAGACTGAAGAGTCTTTAGGGAACACTTGCATCTTATAAAGGGAGGGCCTGGAGACACTCTCAGGAAGAGCAGCTAGGATGAAGTTGAGGGCAGGGTGACTCATGTGCAAGCAGCAGGCCCCAGAACACCAGTAGCCATAAGCTAGGGAGGGTCTGAACTAAGACCTGCCCCATGGTCTCCCACAGCCAACACTGTGCCCACCCCCACCTCCGGCTTCTGGCCTCCAGAGCTGTGAGCAGCTGGGGAATACTGTCACGCAGCCCTGGCTGACTGATGCAACAACCTCTGCCACCCCACAGTGGTCAGGAGTCCATGCCACTGTATATCCTGGGGTCCTGGCACCCACTTGCTCTGTCAATCAGCTGATGCCATCGTTCACATTGTAACCCCTGTATCCCATCCTCGAGGCCTGCATCAAGTGTATGCCACATTCGAGGTGGCCTCGTCCCACAGTGCACTCCACAGGAAGCCCCTGGGCCAAAGGCAGCACAGGCCAGCCAGGTGTCCTCCTGACCTCCCTCAGAGCTGAGCCAGGCCTGTCCCTGGGGGATGGCGCTTCAGCGGCCACACCCTGCAAGAAGTGCCTTCCTCCGAGCCTCCAGATCTGACAGCAGCCCTGGGACTGGACTGCTGCATGCTTGCGTGGGCTGGAGGAGGTATTGTAGCCAATTATGCAGCTGTCTGGTGTCCTGCCACCCGGGATTAATTAAATGGCTTCCAACTGTGATTGAGGCACTGCATAAAATATTTTTAAAATTAATTTTTAAAGAATAAAAGAGCATGAACATTTTAGTACTGGCTGCCACATGGGGTGAGGGCATGAGGGCAGGACGGGAGACCTGTGGGTGGGAGTCAAGGGCCTCGTAGGGATGACTCGACCTCAGTTTTCCCACCGGGACGGAGGGACTGGAGCAGCCTCAGCCTGCCGCTCCATTTGGGGGGGGGGGGCAGACACCAGCAGTCCGGAGCGATGTGCCCGAACAGCTGCAGACCCTGAGCATATCTGCCAGAGAGCGGAGGGCCAGGAGGGCAGAACAGGGCTCAGCAGCCAGGGAGGTGCCCGCATGAGTGCAGGCACACACAAGAACACGCGCACCCCAGCGCACTCGTAAGATCCAGGGAGGCAGGGGAGCGAGGCCGCTCAGGGCACACACAAGAGCCTTGCCTGGACCCATGTCTTCGCCACCTGGTGGCTGTTGCACCCCTGGCTGTGCCTGGAAGGCCCACATACAGCCCACCTTGCCGGTACCTGACCTCTCACAGCTCTTTCCCCAAGCCTTGCCTCTTGCCATTCCTGCTATCTGAAAGCTCATGGCATTGAAGCTGTAAGAAAGGTCATGTTCTCGGGATGGCCTCCTGTCCCCTCAGGACCCCCCGCCAGCGCTGCATTCCTGCCACCAGACAGCAGCCTGTGAAATCATCCCCTTAGGTCTCTGTCCCCACTCCCCACTCCTGGACCCAGGCCTCACCACATAGCCCAGCACAGAGCAACCTCTAATAAATCCTCAGGGAATAATGACAGCATGAACTGGGTTGGGACTGGGCTAATTCCAAGCCCCCCACCCACCCCAGCGCCTCATTCTGGGATCCTAGACTGGACACCTGCCCCAGGCCCTCAGGCATGGGAGGCACCACAAGGACCAGGACTGACTGTGGAACTGAAGGCTCCATCTCAGCCTCGCCTCTCTGCGCAGCCAAGCTGTTTCCAAAGTGCCCAGTGTGTGCCCTGGCCTTTGGTCTGTGCCAGCCGCATATGACCTCATAATCATGGGGTCCGAGGAGTCACCATCCCACGATCCTGGTCCCCAGTAAGAACAGGAGCTAGGAGCATCTTAGAGATGACTCCCCAGTCTCCCAGTGCCCAACTCAGGCCAAAGCCCATGTCAGTCCTCAGCTCAAGGGCTACAGCCTCTGCCTGCTTGGCCCTCAGTCCCTGGGCCAGTTCCCCCAGAAGCAATCCCTAATCCACCCAGCTTGGGTTTCAGAACAGCCTCTGGGGCACAGCTACTACCGGTCACTCTTAGCCCTCTGCAGAGACCCAGGAGGAACTACCCAGGAGGAACTACCCAGGTCCTGGGGACCCTGATCCCATGCTGTGTGCCTCGAACCCCAGGATTGGCGGGATACTGGGTACAGTCAGCAACTCTCAGTGGGAAGATTCATGCCACCTGCCCGTAGCACAGTGTCACCAACTCTCCTACTGTGTACTTGCTGCTGCCATGCAACACAGCACGTGGCCTCCAAACCCATCCACACCAGAGCGTCTGCAGAGAGCCAGGGCAGGCTTCTAGCCTGAACTTCTAGAGGCTGGTAGCAGCCTCTTCTGGAACACAGATCCAGGCAGCTGTCACCTGTCCAAGAGTCTAGAATCCTCCTTCACCAGCTTCTCCACCATCACCTGTCTAAGAAAGCCAGTGCTGCTCAGGGACTTTGAGGAAGCGGCCGTGATCCTCAGCTAGGCAGAGGGAGCAGGCACACTAGCCAGGCCCCCCAGCAGGGGGCAGAGCTGAGCCACCAGCCGTCTGCAACCCAAGCCCCTCTGCAGCAGGGGCAAGGGTAGGTCTGGTTAGGCGTCCAGCCTCAGAACCAGGCAAAGGAGAGACAGGAGGCGGGCCTGGCAGCTGGGTGGGCAGGCCAGAGGGGAAGCGCACAGGTCCTGAGGCTCTGTGAGTGTTTCAGTTTTCAAGGCACTCCCTCTCCAGAAAATTCCCTCACCCCTAGGGGAGGCTCCTGAACAAAACACTCTGTCTCACTTTCGCTTTCCCAGACTAAGCAAGACCTGAGCACAAAGACCAGTAGACACAGACCTGTCAGGCCTGAAACTGGGAACACATTCAGAATCCTAGCAGAAACTTGGATCCGACCGCAGCACCGCTGGCCGACTGCGGGAGAGGTATGGCAAGTCAGCTGAGGGCATGGAGATGCCCCCTGTGGAAACCTTGGCTCCCATGGCTGCAGGGTCAGGTCCAAACCCCTGCCCTGCCATTTCCTCGCCTTGTTTTCCTCCCTCCCTAGTCACCCCAAATGTCCAGCTACAGGGCTCTCAACACATGCCTTACTGCTGTCTCTGCCCAGAATCCTATCCCACCGCACTAAAGCCCAACTCCTACATATCCTGGAGAGCCTTCTTCAGTGTCACCTCCTTTGTGAAGCCTTCCAGGGGCAGCTGGAAGAGCAAGTTCCTCTCTCCCTCCCCTCCTGTGTGTCAGGCACTTTATCCACAGCTCCAACACCACTGGGTCCAAGTGGGCAGCTCTGGTCTGGATGCTGACACCACCCGCCCAAAGCAGGAATCCTCGCTCCTTACCTGTCAGCTCTGGATATGTGACTGTGATTTCCCCACAAACACAGGCTCAGCGGTGAGACTGCCTACCTAGCTCCCACCCACAAACATTTACCACACATCTGCCACAGGCCTGGCCTGGAGGTTGGTGACTCTTCAAGCTTAAGGCCCCAGGCTATGGAGTCTTCGGGCATCTGTCCAGGCCAGGGCAGGCAGGCAAGGAACCAGGATGCCCAGTGCTGCAGCCAGGAGGAGAGAGGAGCTTGGCTGGAACTGGGGGATCTGTGGTGGGGGACACCCCAGCTCAGGCACGCTCCACAGGCACAGGATGGGCCTGCTACCACCTGTGTCCCCAATAGCCCTGCTAAGCCCTGGTTGTCGCCCACAGGCTGGGGAGCTGCAGGGGGCCTGGAGCTGGACAGAGCCCTGTCCTGTCTGTGCCTGAGGTCACAGCAAGGATAGAGGTGGAGGAGGGAGGTCCAAGACCAATTCCACTGTCCCCTGCCACTCCCTGCTGTCCCCTGCCACTCCCTGCTGTCCCCTGCCTTGGGGGCACAGAGAGGGCCTCTCGCTGTGAGGCCCAGCCCAGACGCAGCATCCTTGGAACCCAGCCTGGTGAAGAGAAATGTTTTGACAGAAAGAAACACTGTCCAAAAGATGGAACCTCATGTGAAAGACATTCTGTGCGCCAGGCCTCTGATGGCTTTCATATGGCTGGAAAAGACCCGCAGGGGCTGGAAACGACGGCCGGGAGCCCACTGTGGAGAGGTCTGGGCCCCTGCTTGGCCCACCTCGGGTGTCTGGCCCTGGCAAGGCCCCTGGGCCTCAGTCTCCTCCTGGAGCCCCAGGCCAATCTGGGGAGGAGCTTCTACCCAGACACTCAGCTCTGCGAGCTGTAAATGCACAGAATGCCCTGACCACCTTGCGCGACAGAGCAGACAGAGGGCACTCCAAGGTGGTGGGCTCTTTTGCTTCAGATCAAAGAAGAGACCCCGGGTGGGATGGGACCAGGCCATGAAATTAAGCCGTGCAGGCAGCAGGGCCCTGGGGGCTGGGGTAGGAGCAGATGGGGCTGATGGGGCAGCTGCCTGCGGGGCTGCCATCCTCTGCCATCTCCCTGCTTCTGCTCTTTTCAGTCCTCAGCAACAGCCACACCCCTTTGAATAAGGACTCCAAGGTCTCTCTCTCCTGCACATCCCCACAGCATGGATCTAACTAACACTTGGAAGTCAAGGTCGCTTGGACACAATTCTCCCCCTTTATAACCTAGGGTCTGCTCCAGAGCCAGCTGGGGACACAGCACTGGGCCTTTCTTCTGCCCAGCACCAGGCCCCAGACAAGGGCAGCAAAGGGCACCCTGAGGAGTCTGGGGCTGGAGGCAGTCTAATTCCTCCACTACCTCTGTCTAGGTGAGCACTGTGTAGTGGCACCTGTGTTTGTCCCCCCAAGGTGGGCCTGCAAACATCTTTCTGGAGGTTCAGCTGGCCCAGTGGCAGGGCACAGAGGTGATCCACCTGGCTCTACCGTGGCCCGCAGGGCTGGCTGATGTGAGAGCTTTTGACTGGTGCTGCCAAGGGCAGCGATCTGCCTGGAAAGCCTCCACCATCTGCAGCAGCCTACAGTGACCAACAAACAGGTACTCTGAAGTCCCTGGGCATCAGTGTCATGGCTCCAGCACCAGAGGGAGGGCACTGTCCCTGCAACAAAAACACAGGGCAGGCCTGGCACCAAGTGGGTGTTCAGCAAACTTGGGGTGTATTTCTCTCTCCTCTGAGCACTGGCAGGCCTGTGGGGTGTGCATGCTTTAAGGGATCGCACCCACATCTCACGCTCGAAGGGCACCTCACATGAGATACCCAGTCCCAGCCCTTCCCACGAAGCCTCAGGCCACTCGCATCCCCTCCTGGAGCCTCAGCATCCCCATCTGTCACTGAAGCTCCTGGCACCCAGGGGACAGGGGCGTGGGGAAGCGAACAGGGGAAGGGTTTAAGCCATTGCCCCTGCCTCCCTCAGCCACCAGGGATCTTGTTAGAAGCAGGCACTCAGGCTTCACCCTGCAACCCACTGAATCAGAACCAGCATTTAACAAGGTCCCAGGGGCTGCAGGCAGAACAGCTGCTGGGGAGGACTCGGGGGACCTCACCCCAAGCTGAATCCTCCCAGTCCCTCCTGCTCCCAGCTCTTCTCTCCTCCCATGCTGGAGGCTTGGTCTCTTCTACCCAGTCCCACTTCCCTCACCCACAGGTCCCACCACCCCAGCTTCACAAAGACACACACTGTAGGGTCAGCAGCGAGGGCCTGACCCCATAGCACCCGGGGACCTTCTCTAGGCTTGGCCTGGGCCGCCCAGGGTCGGGTCACCTGAGCCCCACACTGAGATGCACCCCACTGCTCTCAGCCCAAGAATGAGGCAAGGCTCCTCCCAGGGCCAGTCCCCAGCATGTCTGTCTCTCGCCACATTACCCTTCCAGCCATCACCACCTCCCAGTGCTGGATGCCTCTAACCCGGGGCCTCCGGCACTGGGGCCCAGTCATACAGGACCAGCGAGACTTGGAGGACAGGAGTGAGGGGAGGTAGCAGGGAGGGACTGCTGGCAGAGGAGGGCACAGGACTCAGTGTGCGCAGGCGAGGGGCCGGCTGGGGGGCTGGGGGGCTGGCACCTGCAGAGCAGTGAGTCTGCCAAGTCACGTCCCCTAGGGCCCGAGACAGGACCGCATTTGGAAACAGGGCCTTTGCACATGGGATCCAGTCCCCATGAGGTTGGCCACCCTAGGTCAGATAGTCCTACAGTGCCTGGCGTCTGCACAATCAATGAGTGAGCTTTGGGGACAGAGACACAGAAGAGGCCAGGGATGGGAGGGATGCAGCATGGACAAGGGCGCCCCAGGACCTGGAGAAGGCAGAGAGGGTCCACAGGGGCGGGGCTCATTCTGTGTGCCAGGCCTGTACCAGGACCCTGCCTGCCCTGCAGGTCCCAGGGCCATGGCTCCTGTGGCAGCAGCCCCTAAACCTCAGCCAGCTCCTTATCCAGGGCATGGGCGGGAGCAGGGACAGGGAGGGCCAGCTCTGAGCAGTGGTACACCAGTACCTCAGTGTATAGGCCCTGTACTACAAAAGGAAAGAGAAAGAGAGAGAGAAAAAAAAAAAAAAAAGCTCGGTTTGGGGGAAGGGGAGGGGAGGGCTCCAGGACAAAGGGCCACAGGTGTGGTGTGCTGGGCAAGGTGTCCAAAAGCCAGCCCAGGGACACAAAGGGCAGGCCCAGGCGTGTGGTCCTCTCCATCTGCTGTGATTCAAATCTGCCAGGAGAGTGAGTGCAGGAGTGAGTCACAGTCCTGCCTCATCTCTTGACAGCGGCCTCTCCCAGCCTCGGGGCACTGCAGGGTGCAGGGGAAGCTCTGGCTCCACTATCCACCTGCCCATTGCCAAGCTCTGGATTCCCAGTTCCCTGCAGCTCCTTACTCCTGCAGCCACCTGGCTGTCACTGCAGATGCTGGCCAGTGGGAAGGAAGCTGAGTAAAGCCATCTTACCAGGGCCTCTGCCAAGACAGCCTGGCTTAGGGGAAAGGGAACGGCTTTAGAGCCAGACTGCCTGGGTTTGAATCCCAGCCCCATCTCTGCCTTGGCCTGCAGCCTTGGGAGGGCCCAGGGAGCCTGGGTGACAAGCAGGTCCTCAGCTAAAGTCAGTCACCTTATCCCTGCCAAGGACTGTGTGCTGTACACTATGTCAAGAGCCCAGTCCTCCAAATGACAGTGCACACAGGCAACATGCCCTGTCCAGCCCCCCGGGAGCTCTGAGGTCGCCCATGTCCTTCTGTAGCCCTGAAAGAGGGCCCTTCACTCCTGAGTCTCCCAGGGGAGCTCAGCTTTGGTAGAAAACAGGACACAACCCATGAGGGGGTAGGAGATGAGGCTGACCCAAGAGGTACCCCAGTCCCTGGAAGTGGCCTTCTGTGCCAAGGACAGGATTCCCAGGGGAGTCCTGCCCCTCCTCTGCGGATGGGGCACAGCAACCCCTCACAAGAGTGTCCTGATCCTCCCACTGTCCTGACTCTGCCTCCTCAGAGCACCACATGTGGAAGTGTGAAGGACACCTCAAGGTCAAGGCCACCCTCCCCAAGGTCAAGGCCACTCCTCAACCCTCAGGCCAACTCACATCACCGTGTGATTCGCCTGGAGTCCACGGCTGCGGGGTGGCCAGCCACCCCATCTGCAGCACCCACGCCCAAGCTGCGACCAGCCAGCCTCCCTCTTTGCTCTGCCTACTAGCACACACTTCCCCTCCACTTGCTTTTGTCCTTTTCCTACCACAGAGTGCCTTTGCACTAATGCCTTGACTGTTATTTTAGTGAAATATAAACACACATTTTAAGTAAGCCATTTAGAACCATTTCTGGAACTAGGCAGTTGTGAAAACAAAAATAATACTCTAGTTCACTGCTGAGTGATGACTGCATTACAGTGCACAATCTGTAAGGGAATCTCCTCACTTACAACGCCCAGCAAATGTGGATGTACAGGAACCGCGAGCATCAGGTGTGCTGAGGGCCAAGAAGGAAGGGGAGGCGGCCCTCAGGACACTCACAGAGGTCAGGAACAGCCACGTCACACCCACTGGGTGGGAGCTGCGGACAGCAAAGGCCACCCCACCTGGGTGACAGCACCCTGCGCGCCCAGCCTCTCTGCACAGGATGTCACATTAGGAACTCAAAGAGAGGGCAGGCACAGGCCTTGTGCCCATGTGAGGACCCAGGGAAGAGGCAGGCATGACTGGCCCTGGCCCTTTTGTGTCCTCACCACCCTCTGCCCCTACCTTCAGCTCTGCACCATGCCAACTGTGCCCCTGAGGCCAGTGCCGGATCTCCAGGGCAAGGCCACTCCATCGGGCAGCCTGCTCTCCATGGCCTCAGGCCAGGAGGACCAGGCCCACTTCCTAGGGGCCCTCTGAGGCCAAGTGCCTCCATTTTCCCAGAGAACAAACAAAGTTGGTGGAGACACAGTGTAAGAGGTACATCTTGCCATGCCAACCGCTGCCCTTGGCCCCTGTTCCAAAGAAAATGCCAGACACTGCTCCCTGTGCCCAGCTCACACGGTGCTCTCACAGCTCCCAAACGCCACCACCCAGGGCCTCTGCCAGCTGCCTTCTCACCTGGACTGCCCTTCCCACCTGGCCTGGTTTGGTGTCTAATGTCAGATCGTCATCTCCACCTGCAGCACAGCATCTTCGCTCCTTGCTCTACTTCCCGTCCGGTCACACTCTGGCCCATCCACCAGAAAGCATGGTGCTGACTGACATACCCACCTCATTACATCCGGGAGCATCGGCCCTGAGGCAGGAAGCTCCTCTGGGCCACCACCATGTCCAGAATGCTGAGAGGGTCCCCTACTCCTGCCGTGGTTCCCAGCCCAGCCCACCCTTCACCTTGACAGAATCCAGCCACCCGCAGACAACTGACAGAGTTACACTGGCCGACAGGGCAGTCAGGGAGCTCCGCCCAGACCCAGAGCCTGAAGCAAGCAGAGGCGAGGATGTCTGCATTTTCCAGTCTCTTGCGAGCCGCTGTCTGGCATATGTCAGCCGTGGCTCCAGCCATCTGGCAACAAACTCAGAAAGCTGCATCCTCAAAACAATATCAAGTGTGAGCCTGGCCTGCAGGTGACAGTGCATGCCATGGGTGAATGAGGGGAGAGCTGGTCTCCTCCCGGTTCCCCTTCCTGCACATCAATCCAGGGCCTCCTCCCCGGGATCTGCTATCCATCACAGAGCCCACATTTTCACCTGTGCTCCACGCCAAGCCACGCCCACAGGGAAGCCAGGAGAGATCTTTCTCCTCCTTGGAGGAGTCCGCTTTCAGGAATCCAGCCTCCTGAAACCTCCAGCAAAGCTCCCCAAGGCTTGGCTTAACTCTCATGCAGCCTGTAAATCTCTCTGCAGGTTGGGTGGACACTTCCCTTGTGTCTAGCGAGGACACCAGGAACACCACAGTAGGGCCTGTTGTCTGCAGGGCCAGGCAGACGACAGAAAGGAAGACAGTGGGTGGGGTGAAGCACCAACAAGCCAGGGGGCCGCGTGGAATGGCAGAGTGAAGCCCCCAGGCTCCCCTGGGTCAGGTGGCCACTGCTCTTATCACACCCATCTGTGACATGTGGTAAAGTGGAGCATGGTCAAAGCTATTCTTTGCATGGCACTTGGGTGTGTTTTTGTCTTAACTTGTGGACTAAAAAATGAATGAATGGGTTCAAAAGATAAACCCTCTTTTGTAACCCGAATCTCATAGTTCGGTACGAATTTGAGGCACTGAAGGAATGTTATGGCTAGGTGCAGAGGTACAGGCCCATGGTCCTGGGATACCAAGGCGGAGGCACGAGGAACTCAGCTCAGACTGTCTCATGAGACTACCTCAGAAGACAAAGAGGGAGCAAAAACGTCTGACACCCTGACACAGATTGGAATGGTGCTAACTCACAGATTCCATTCCAAGACTGAAGTTAACATAAAGCACAGGACATGAGCAAACTATGGGCTCGGCCTTCCAGCCTTCATGCTGTGGCACAGGAAGACACCTTTTCTTCTTACAGGCTTCTGTTTGAATGTGAGGCTGGAGTTGAGGCTGTGTCTTCTAGGCTGGGCCATGTTTATTTAAAAGTAGTAAGTAATGACACCAGAGGAGAATTTCTACAGATTTTAATTTAAATACTAGAAGATGCCATGTTAACCAGGTAAGACAAATCAGGGGGGCCAGTGTGGACCTCAGACCCACATGTGGTCCCCCAGGACCAGAGGCCCAGACCCCTCAAGGCTGAGGGCAGCCAAGGTGGCAGGCCAGGCCAGGCACGCTGCCCGCCGCACCGCCGCTCTGCCCGAGCCCAGAGGCCCACATCAAGCCCAGAGGTCACACGTTTCAAGTACCAACATGCCCTGGGGATCTGCTGAGATGGACCCATGCAAATGCGACTATGAAGACCTGAACTGGGTTCACGCACAACTCGAAGGATCAGGAGGTAGACAGGCTGTGACGGGGGTGCATGGAGTGTGTCTCGGCACAGGGGAGCAAGCTGATACTAAGGCAGAGGGCTGCAGGGCCCCACCAGGGTGGCATCCAGGGAAGCGCAGCTGTAGGTTGGAGCACGCAGGACTGGGGAGCAGGGCTGCTTGCTCTGTCTCGGCAGTGGTGCCCGTGACGCTGCTCACTGAAGTCACAGTGTCGCTCACCCAAAACATCTTCCATGATGCAGATTCCTCCTCCACAGACCTGGGAGGAAGAAGCGCCCAGGCCTCGGGAGGGCTTGCAGGGGCAAAGCTTGATGATTCAGACTCAGACACAGCTATCTGAATTGTTCCATTCACCTAAACTTCTGCCCAGCCCCAGGATGGACGCAAAATGCATTCAGCACAGAGCATCAGACTCCTGAGAGGTGAAGCACGTGCCCCAGACCCACAGTGGCGATCGGAGAGCCGTGTTTGCCTGACTGCACATGTGGCGAGCCAGTGCCAGGCCCCGGTACCAGGAACCTGCAGGTCCTAAGGGCAGGATGAGTGCTGCTGTGCCCCAGTGCCCAGCACCCTACCTCCACCCTGCCCACAGCCAGCAGCCGCTGCAGTGCAGAGTCCTTCAGGGCCAGAGGTACTAGCCTGCCGTCCCTGCCTGCTTACCTGTCCTGGCACCTCACCTGCCCAGCCCACTGTTCTACACGTCCTCTCCTAGGCACCTGTCACGCTGTCAAATGAATATTTCTCAGCATCTCTGTGCCCTGCCTGCTTCCCACACCCCCCATTGCTGGGCCATGGAGGCAGGGGCTTTAGGGTTCATTCACCACTGTGTCCCCTGAGCAGCACGGCATTGGCATATAGTAGGTGCTGAAGAAATAATCATTACAGAATGGCTGTGCTTGGACTCGTTAGTTGTCTGGATTGACCTGGGCAACTGAGCTTTGTACAGACAAAAGTCCAACTTTCAGAAGCTCCCAGGCCTGAAATATCAAAGTCGAGGATGGAAAGGTTAATCTCCCACAAGGCAGAACTGGAGTGAAGCTGCCACAGGAGGCCGGTGCGAGGCATCCTGGACGGCTGTGACCTTTCGTCTCCAGCAACAACAGCGAAGGCCCCATTTACCGGAGACAAGCGAGCTGTGTGCAGCCTTGCATGTTTGCAGGGCCTAACAACAAGCATCAGTACTGCACAGGGCCAAGGCAGGGCTCCCGGGGCAGTTGAGGGCAGGAAGTGGCTGGGCCAGGCTGCACCCTAGGCCCCTCTCCTCCAGGCTCTGGCCACCCCACCTTGAGGTGAGAAAGGACTCTAGGGCTCTGGAAGTGGGGCACCAGTCACTTCAGACTAGAAGCCCCTGACTGACCTCAGTTAACTCTACCTCTTTTAAAGCCTTCTCCAAGCCTCCTGTCACACACCTGTAATCCTAGCCCTGGGAAACTGAGGCAGAGGACTGCTGTGACTTTTCCTACATATTGAGTTCAAAGCCAACCTGAATTGCTTAGAGACGCTGTCTCAAAAAAATACAGGATGAAGGTTTGAAGGGTGGTGAAGGGAATGGGACAAAAGAAACAAGATAGGGGTGCAAAGTCCCCCTAGTGAATGTGGCCACTATGTATATCTAAAATGTAGCAAAAGAATTTTCTGTTGTGTAAAAAAATAAAAACTAGAAAAAAGTTTTAAAAGTCTGTGTCCATATTCAGTCACACGCTGGGGTCCTGGGTGAGGACCTCCAGTTATAGACTAGGGGTTTGCAGTTCCACCGTAGCACCGAGGCGCATGTGCCGGCCAGCGGCAGGTGGACGAGTCCAAGCCCCCCCCCCCCCGTCTCAGAGCCATCTTCCCCTCCCAAGTGCTTCCAGGACTGCAAATGACATCAGTGACATCCACAGGTCACTTCCTGAGAGCTGGCATATGACCAAGGGGAGATCTGGGCCCCACAAGATGGGGTAACCAGGGGACAGGCAGGTGAGAGGTGCTGTAGCCCACGCAGAAGAGGAAGGGCAATTAGAGCTACTGGGGCAGTGGGCCTCTGTGGTCCCTGGGGAGGGTGACAGGGTCTCCACACAACCTCCTGAGCCAATTCCAGGATGAAAACAGAAGCCCAAATGTCTGAAGTCCTCTCCTTTAGAGGCTCAGGAGCTAAGGGAGGTGCTCCGAGCCTCCTACCCCTCCCTGGGAGGTGACAACGCTCCTCTGATTCCTCCCCAGGGGCTGGGGAGCCACAGGGCCCCTCCAGGAACAGTCAGAATGGCCAGAGCCGCAGGAGAAGTTGGCCTTCCGGTCCCCATTCATCTCTGCAGGGACAGAACGTTCAGCACTCGCTCCCCCATAACTCACCCTGTCATGCTTAATAGCTAATAATAAGAGTTAACATTCTCTGAGCCAAGCACTTTACATCTCTGCTCTCGTAATCCACATACAGGCACAGGAAGGCCGGCTGGCTCGCCCTGCCATGCTGTTTGTGTGGTGAGGACACAGCCAGCTCAGCCAGGGTGCCTGCCAGGTGCTGCTATAAGTCCTTCATTTATAGCTACTCACTTGGGGCCGGGGAGATAGCTCAGTGGCATAAGCACCTGCCTGGCAAGTACAAGGTCCTGAGTTCAATCCCTGGTACTAAAAAAGAATGAAAAATAAATATAGCTACTCATTCACCCTAAACATTGGGTGCTTAAGCTGCCCTGGCATGGAGCCAATGTTCAGCAGCAGCTACTGAATGAAGCCCTTTCTGCCTTCACGCTTGTGTACCTGCATCCCAGAGGACAGAGATGCTAAGCTAATGCCTGTTGTTTGGATAGGTGGAAGGATGTGAAGGATGAGTGGTAGAAGAAAAAGGAAAGAAGGGAGAAAGAAAGAAGATGGGGGCTAGGGAGGTAGCTCGGTGATCTAAGTGCCTTCCTGGCAAGTTCAAGGACCTGAGTTCGATCCCAAGCACTGCGTGCCATGCCAGCCCTGTATCATGCCAGCCACCAAAACCAGGAATGGTGGTGCACCCCTGTAATCCCAGAACTGGGGAGGCTGAGACAGGAAGATCACTACAAGTCCAAGCTGCATAGCTAGACCCTATGCCAAATAAGTAAATAAATAAATAAATAAAATTTTTTTAAAAGGATGGATGGATGGGTTAGATGGATTGAATAGATGGGTGATGTACACATTGATGAATGGATGGACGGATGATCGATGGATGGATAGATGGATTAATGATGGATTGGATGGATGGATGGATGGATGGATGGATGGATGGATGGATGGATGGATGTGCAGGTGGGTGGATGGGCCAATGAGTAGACAGTGCAAGAGGAGGGTAAATGGTAGGTGGCAGAGGAGAAGACTAAGAGGTAGATACATAGAGCCTGCAGCAAGTCCTTGGGAGACAGCCAGGACATAAACAACCATAGTCGGGATAGAAGCAGCTAAGGGCCTAGGGGAGGGGAGGGAAGCTCTTCACAAACGAGAGGGGTCCCCTGAGGACAAAGGAAGACTTCACAGAGGAGGTGACCTCTCGGAGATGTAGGGAAAGGGTCTCCCTGGAAGGAGACCAGGGGTCAATGAGGCGGTAGAAAAGGCCACCTTGGTTGCCACCTTAGAGTCAGCAGTGTCCCCACCCAACTCCTATCCAACCCTGGGCTCTCCTGGATCAAGGATTCCTCACCAGGGTCTCTCCATCCCAGGGCCCCAGTCCTATACGGGAGCCAACACCTGGGACAGTCACCCCCGACACCATCCCACCATACATGAGGCCAGGACTCAGGCTGGGACCTCAACATGTGAATCCTGGGGACACGGCATTCAGGCCATGCTAAGGTCAAAGTTGGCAGGCAGCAAGCTCTCAGAGAAGCACAGCTGGTCCAGGTGATGGCTATGTGGGGAACAGGGGACAGGTGACAGAACTCAGAAGTCTCGGGGCCTGGAAAGCCCACAAAGCCAGCATTAGAGAGATTCATTGGGTTGTGGTGGACTCAGGAGTCATCAAAAGGCCAGCTCTGAGGACACAGGGACACCAGGTAGGAAGGACCGCAATGGGCCCATGCATAGAGGCATGAACTCTTCTCATCACTCTGGGGAGCCACTGGAGGGTTTGGAGCAGAGAGTGACCCCAGCAGACCGTCATTTGGACCGGCACTGCTGCAGGACCAGACAGGGCGAGCATCACAGTGAAGCTAGGCCACCAAGCAAGCAGGCAAGATCACACAAATCCCTCAGGAGGCCGGGTCCCCGCTGCCCTTCCACAGGCAGGATGAGCCCAGGGCCCATCTACACCAAGCCCAACTGCTCCCCCCAACCCTGCTTCCCACTGACTCACATGCCCTTCTCCAAGGCACCCCCAGCCTGCCAGAATCACAGCACCCCTCTGCATACTCGGGAACACGTGCACAGAGCCACAGCTAGGCATCTGCATGGCCCTTGTCCCCAGAGGTCCAGGGAGTCAGAAGGACAGGACTGTTCTCGCTGCCTGGTATCCCTGGCCTGGTCTCAGTTGGTGCCCTAGATTCTCTGTACCTGGATGAATGACCACCAGGGGCTCCCAGCCAGCTACTGAGTCCAGCTCTGCTGCTGCCCCAGAGACCCCTGCACCCACCTGCTGGGTCAGGAGCTCTGTGGTGCCCAAGTGCACAGAATGTGCACCAGCTGGGAAGTCAGAGCCCCTGGACCTCAGAGCCACAGCTCCCCTGGCTGCATAAAAAGCCAGAGGTCAGCCACAAATAAGTGCTGTTACCGTTGTCCTGCAGCACGCCCAGGTGTGCAGCAAGGGCCGGGGCAGACCCCTGTGTGTGAGCACTGCTCACTGAACAAACACTTCAAGAAGTCAGGAGGGGCAGGGGCTGCAGCAGTCGAGACCCATGACGAGCTGTGCCTGCGTTACCTTGCTCCCTCTCCTGCATCTGCAGGGAGCCGAAGTCACATAGTGGCCCTGTGGCTTTCAATTGCACAGGCACACCCTCTCACAGTCTCTGGTGCCGGCGGCTGAGGCCCTGTGTTGCTGGGCCTTGTGCTCTCTCCAAGACTCCAGAGGAGGACCACCCTGCCTCTTCTGTCTCTGGGCAGCCCCAGGCATCCTTGGCTTGCACCTGTGCTGCTCCAGTCCCTGCCTCTGTGTCCCAGGCCCCCTCCCAATTTGCTCTTCTTGGTCATTGTCTAAGGTCCACCTGCCATTGGCCTGACAGTTGCTTGAGGATAACCCCCAGTGCTCAGGAAAGGAAAAACCTTCCTGAGGTAGGAAGATCAGAGAAGTTTAGCCAGTCTGTGGTGTTTAGGGGCAGAGCTTATGTCCCGCGTGTGATGCCCTGCGCCACCTCAGGACTCCACTAGCAAGAAGCTGCCTCCAGGAACAGCTCCTCGAGCTGCCACACATTGGCACCTCAGCTCATGAACTGAATTTGTTCCATGACTTGGCAAGGGGGCCACGCTCACTTTTGAGCAGGGAAGACAGCTGCAGTCCTAGTCATTGCCCAATGCAAAGGTGGAGACAGAAACAGGACTTTACAGAACACTGTTGTAAACCAAATTATTTACATACAGAGGCGTTCGGTTCATTCATGAGCTGAGACACTACTGTATTTCATTACAGCAACACAAAGTGGACCCATGAAATCCCTCCTCTGCTATGACCTCATCCTTATTAGCTGACGTCAGCAATGACCCTGTTTCTAAATTAAGTCATATTCACATAAGCTCACCCACCACTCAAGATATGAACTTGGGACACCACGTACCACGCACCTCCAAATCCCACACTGCCTTGTCCCCAGCACGGTTTCCTGGACAAACACCACCCTTTAACTTTCCAGAAAAAAAAAACGAAAAGACCACCACTCCCTCTTGGATGTTTCACAAAGAAAACAGGCCTCCACAGTGGAAAGCCCATCTCAGCCCTGCCCAGCGCTCTCTCCTCGCTGACATTTCCCATCTGCACCTCCCAGGCGGTGCTCAGGGGCGTGCACACCACCCGCCAGGCTCCAAACCTCTAGGGCATCCCAGGACACGTGGTCAAGGCTCCTGGCCGAGGGGAAGTCGTGCATCTCTGTCCTCCTGCACAAGGAGGCACACCACATGCTCACCGGGCCACGGGCAGCAGAGAAGGGCAGAGCATGGCACTGGGGTGGTGCATGGAGCCCTCCCTAGGTAACCTGGCGCACAGGTGTCCACTGCCATGGCACAGGCTGGAGGACAAGCTGGGGCAGGGAAGTGGCTCACATGGCCTGAAGCCTAGGAAGATGGCCCCAGGCTCCTAGCACCTGAGGCAGGTACAGGCCAGAGAAGGAGGGGGCAGGAGAGAGAGGGCACAAGGGGTCATGGAAGAGGTGGGAAGTCACTCATCTGCATCCCAGGGCAAAAGCACACAGGGCATCCTAGCTTGGGGACCAGACCCAGAATCAATAGGCCAGAGGGGGAACTTCTCCAGGGGCCACCTGGGTGCCCACCGGTGCCTGCTTCAGGGCCACAATTCCTTGGCCCCAATCCAAAGGAGGAAATGGATAAGGTGCTCCTCCTCAACATTAAATGCGTGCACTTCACAATACAGTGACAACATGAAAACACAAGCCACAGACTGGGACAAAACATTTGAACCATGTCTGCAATGAAAGACTTCCAGCTCACATACAAAGAATCCAAAATATGATAACAACAAAGAAAGCAAGAATTTTAAAAAATGGACAAAGGATTCTAATCACCCAAGAAGACCCAGGGATGGCAAGTTAGCACCTAAAGTAAATCCCCAGAGTCATTCGTCTTCAGAGAAATGCAAGCAAAATCCTAATAACATACCCCCGCCCTCCCTAGAGTGGCTAAAGCGAAACCCAGATCCTGCCAAGGGTTGAGGCAGATGTGAAGGGACTAGAAGCCCTGTGTAAATGTAAATGCCCTGTCTCAAGCAAGCAGCATCTCCCCAGCGTGATCTCCTCTCCTAGGTGCGTACCCACAAGAAACAAAGACAACGATGGTTCCCACAAAGACCCGCCAGGAGCGTTCACACTGACTTCACCCACAACCGCCCAGCCCTGGAGCAGCACATCCCCAGCCCTGTCCATGGGCAAGCGGAGAAGCAAAAAGGCAGGAACTCTCAGTGGACCCCGGTGTCAGCACAGATAAGTGTCAAGGGAGGGGCCAGGTGGGCAGGCAGTGTGCCCCACAACCCACAGGCAGGGGCTGGCGTGAGGCAGGAGCGCGGGGGCTGAAGGCTACAGGGAAGACTGGGTCATGCGCAGTTCCCCAGTGTGGCGACGTCAGGGCCACTCAGCGCGCTGTGAATGCGCATGCTGCTGCTATGGAACTGTGGGAAGACTTTCAGAACCACATCTAAGGCTGGTGCGTTGCTCGGGCTGGTGGCAAGAGCAAGTCCCTGAAACACATCACACCACATCACAGACGCACAGGAATGCTGTGTTCACAGCTTCCCCTCCGCGGATCTGCCCAGATTACCTGATAAAAATCTATTCCTTCCGCTTAGTACCTTCACCAAGTCCAGGCTGCAGGCCCAGAGCCAAGGTTGAGGACACACACACCTCTCTCTCTCTCTCTCTCTCTCTCTCTCTCTCTCTCTCTCTCTCTCTCTCTCCTTCCCTCTCTCCCTCCCTCCATCCCTCCTTCCCTCCCTCCCTCCTTCCATTCCTCCCTCCCATCTCAGACAGCTCACATCTGTCTGCCTGTGGCCCTGACCCCAGTAAGTATGCAGTAAACTGGGCAGGTCTCGGGGTGCCATGGTTTACTATGTCAAGAATGGGAGGCGTTGGGAGGAGCCCCTGCACTCAGCTTGTCCAGGGGTCCCCAAACTATGAAGTCTGCAAAAGCCCTTCACAGCAAGCAGAAGCCACCCACAGGTGGCAGGGCCAGCTCACTGTCATTTCAAACATAGTGGACAAGAGCCTCCCCTCTACTCTCCAGTGTGGACCAGAAGCCAGGCCCCTCCATCTGTGTTCAGCCTCCACACACCAGCAAGACACACATGAGTGAGGCCCCAGCCACTCAGCTCCCTCAGAGCAGGCTGGGCTGCATGGGGTTGCAGCAACTGTGAAGTCTGCAGCAGCCCAGAAAGTGCTCTGAAGCCCTGGATCTGTGCTGCTAAGGAAGGAGACCAAAGCCAAGGATACCACACTCCACCCTGACACCCCATTTGCGAGGCAACCTTAGAAGAAACACTTAATGTCTCTGGGCTGCTTCAATGTTGGCATGAAGAAGAGAGAACCCTGGCAGGGCAGGGGATGCCACTGCACCGTCTAAAAGCACCATGCTACAGACCCTGCCACACACTGGCACTCAGGGCATCCATGCACATCTCAGGCCGTGTGGGCAGCTATGCTGCAGTCCGAAATGTGTGGGCTCCTGGAGGCAGGAGGAGGAGAGAGGGCATGCAGAACTCCAGGCAGGGCCCTGGGGGACGCCCACAGTTCTACTCAGGGACTGGTGTGTGCACCTCCTGTGCTCTCACAGGCTGCTCCCTTCTTTCACCAAGTTACCAAGTTCACCCCTGCTGGGGGGCAGGTGAGGCTGGCCTTATTCTTAAAGCCCAAGCCAGGGTGATTTCCAACAAAGGTCAACCTGGCCCTGGGCAGAAGTGCCAAGCCCAAGGGGTGGCCTCAGGCTCCCACAGCCTCAGGCAACTGGCAGGACCCATCCCAGAGCCCCAGCTGCCCAAGGACCCATGGAAGTTGCCAGGGGAGGGGGGACCCAAAGAGGGGCAGCAAAGAGAGGAAGTCCAGCTGCCATGGGGGGGAGCACAGACCCCGAGAGCCCTGAGCAACCTCCACACCCGGACAGCAGCAAGAGGCAGGACAGAGGGCCAGAGACAGCCAGAGACACTTCCGGGAAAAAACAAGTGTCAAAACCCAGGCCCCACACACACTCGAATGGGTGCAGCTGGTGCACATGCACTCACACTCCTCACACACACCCACGAAGGCACACACGCACACACGCCCCTCTCACAGGGTCCCTGCAGCCCCCGCACACTCTGTCCTCCTCCGTCTCTGTTTACCAACAGCCATCAGCATGCCCCCTCCACACTTCCCCGGATGAGACGGGGGTGGCTGCAGGGGCTGGGCTGGGCGCTTTGCGTCCCCCTTCACGTACCCAGGGCAGGTGTGCGCTCCTTGGACCTTGGTCCCCTCACCCCCAAGTCAGAGGCAACAGCCCAGAGAGTGGGTGGTATGAAAGAATGGGCTGGAAGCTGTCCATACCCCAAGGGTTGTCTTCCTTCCCTCTGGATGATTTATGGAAGGAATTTGCACACTGTAGGGAAATAAAAGAGAAGAAGGTCCCAGGCTGGGGAGATAGCTCAGCAGTCTAACTGCCTGGCTGGCAAGCGCAAGGACCAGGGTTCAATCCCCAGTACTGCATCCAGGCCAGCCCTAGAAACCGGGGCACACAGTACCTGCCACTGAAACTGGGCGTGGTGGCGCATGCCTATAATCCCAGCACTGGGGAGGCTAAGACAGGAGGATCACTAAAAATCTGAGCTGTGTAGAGAGCCCCTAAAACAAATAAATAAATAAATTATTTTTCAAAAAGAAAGAGAAAATTCCTAAGGGTTCTTCCACATCCCTGCAACCCAGGCCCTGGTACTGTCCCCCTAGCACAGGTCAGCCTTTGTCTGACACTGGATCTTAGGGGCAGGGATCCAGGGGGTCCTGCAGCTGGATTCAGAGCTGTCCAGGCCAGGCTTCCTCTCCATGAGCAGAGAACACTTGTCCTTTCCCTGCCTCTGTTTCCCCAAGCACAGAAGGACCCAAAGCATTGGATAGCTCAAGAAAGCAGGGGGCCAACCAGACAGCTCAGTGAATTAAAGCTCCTGCTTAGGCAGACATAGAGACCAGGGTTTGATCCTTGGTATGCCATGCCAGCCCTGCCCCCAGGGCATGCTGAGACAGCCATTGAGACTAGGCGTGGTAGTACACACCTGTAATCCCAGCACTTGGGAGGCTGAAGACAAGAAGATCACTACAAGTCCAATCTATGTAGTGAGACCCTGTACTAAATACATAAAATTAAAAAAAAAAAAAAAAAAAAAGCAGGGACCTGGTCAGAGTCCCCAGACACCGAAATAGGCAACCAGAGACTCCTGTGGGTCAAAGAACGGAGATGGGTTCTCTGTGTGGCAGGCACGCCAGCCCAGCCAGCACACTCAGCCTCTCCCGTCCTGCTCCTGCCCCACCCCAGCCCAAGCTGCCCCTTGTTGCTGCCGTTTTTACCTGAATCCTGGGTCAGAGCCTCACTCTGCATGGGAAGTCCCCTGCCTGCCACACCAGCCCCAGGGCACCTCAGAGCACACGACTTGCCTTCCCAAGCAGGTGCTACAGGAGTCTGCAGGTACCCTCCCCCCCCAGGAGCCCACCCACCAACCTCAGAATGTGCTCTGGGCCCTTGGTCTTCCTCAAGGCTTCTCATCTCACCCCCCAGAAGCCCCATTCGGAGCCTGCTCAGCCTGAACCACACATCCTCAGAACCCAACAAGCTGAGGCCACACTTCACGCAGCCAACTGTGGGGTGTGGGCTGGTGTGAGGCCAGGGGCCATCTGGGCCATGGGTGTGGACAGGCCCAGCCCACATGGCCTGGAGCAGCACACACTGCACTCTTATCCACCACCCACTGGGGGCTGAGAAGGACCCCAGGGCAGGAGCAGGTGGGGTGCAGGTGGGGGATGTAGGAGCACTGCCAGCTGCATAACGCCTGCCCTGCAACAGGCAGCATCCGCCACATGGAGCCCCGATACCCGGGCAGGTTACAGTGGCTCTCCTCCCCACAGCTGCACCCTACGGGGAGCACAGCAGGTGGGTGGGCAGCCTAGCTGCTTGGGGTGGCTGGAGGAGGCCAGGCCCATCTCTGTTTTCACAACTGGCTGGGAAACCCTACTCAGCAGGATACCCCTAGGCCTCAAGCATGATCTGAGAAAGAGAAAAGAACCAAGGGGACAAAAGTGGCCAGTCTGATGGCCTGAGTGAAGACTGACCCTTGCATTGCAGACAGAATACACACAAAGGGTCCCTCTGGGTCACCCCAGCCCCACCCAGGTGGTGCCAGCATCCCAGGACTGGTCCCAGGGGCAGTGGGGCACGCCCTCAGCAGGGGGTCCCTGCTGCAGCTCTGACTGCCCCTCCGACCTCTGCACACTCAGCCACTGTCACCCCCAGGCTCTACCCGAGTTATGCTGCCCACGCACCCCCAGCACCATCTCCTCCAGGAGGAAATGAGGCTGCAAGGGGACCCGTGTGTACCGAATGGTAATGACAGCCCGCCCCAAACAGCCTCACCCTCCAGCAGCCCAGAAATGGAGCCACAGCACAAACAGCCTTTGTGCTTCAGGGAGCACAGGGGACAGAGGGTGGGCGGAGAGGGCAGCTTCCTCCCCATGCTGTGCACACAGCCCCTGGAGGGGACCACAAGGACATGCTTGTCATTAAGACATGAAGGGCGAGGGGAGGGATGTCAGCTGCGGCCTGCGGGACCCCAGACGTGTCACACACAGGTTTGGAGGCTGCAGAACACCCCGCCCCCGCCGCCTGGCGCTGGTGCTTTCTCCCCTACCTCTGTAGCTCGGCCTCGTCCATCTCCCCTCTGACCTCAAATGAAACAGGAGACCAAAAGAAGAAAACAAGCCGGGCGTGGTGGCGCATGCCTGTAATCCCAGCACTAGGGAGGCTGAGGCAGGAGGATTGTTGTGAGTTCGAGACCAGCCTGAGCTACAAAATGAGCTTAAGGCCAGCCTGAACTGCACAGTGAGACCCTGTCTCAAAAAAGACCAAAAAAAAAAAAGAAGAAAACAGAGTCCAGGGCTGCTCTTTGCACTTGGATGTTCATTTCCAGCCCTGGGACTACACTAGCATGCAGTGGGCTGCACATGGTTTTACTGAAGGAATGAAGGAAGGAAGGAATGACATCTTGCAAACACCCTGCTGCATCAGTTTTCCATCTGTGAATCAGGTTCAATGACAGCACTTAAGTCACACACCTCAGGAAAATCAAAGGGACGGCCTAGCTGTCGTGACCTCCCTCCTGCTCTGTCCCTTCTTCAGAAGGATCCACGACCTGTATCACCGTCATCAACATCCCCACCTGACAGAGAGCTCCAGTCTGCCTCAGGGGTTGGCTGGATTTAGGGTTTTCTGTACCCCATGATTCTGCGCCTGACAACGGAGGGCCTGCTCAAGGGCCCAGAAGTGGGAGCAGGCTGGAGGGTGACGTGCCAACTAAGCAAAGCCCCAGATAAACCCTCACTTAAACACTTGCTTCCTAGAAGGACGTCAGGGCAGCGAGATCAGCACCAACCACAGAAGGTAGCTCTGCCCTCACACGGTGACCTCCACTCGACTGCATCTGGCGGCAGAATAAGGTCAACTCAGATCAAGTGCTTCTCTTGTTTCTTTAATTTTTTTAAGGGTGGTTCAGGCCGATCTTGAACTTGCTGTCCTCCTGCCTCAGCCTCCCAAGAGCTTGGACTGTAGGAGTACAGCAGCTAAGACTAAAAAGAGGCTCAGAGAAGTCACGGAGCCGCAGGAAGTGACCCAGACGCTCTCTTAAAGGAGGAACCAGAGAGCAAACAGCCAGCAAACAGCCAGACTTTGCATCACCTTTGCATCACGACACATGCGCTGAGGAGGGTAATGACACCCACGGGAAGGCGTCCTGCTGCTCTGCAAGGCTGCGGGGCAGGGCTGAGGACTGGATTTGGTTCTTGGGCCCCTCAGGTTTCACTTTCCCTGCTGTAGTTGTTTTCCTGCTGCATCTCTTAGGCTTCTCCTGAAACAAGCCCTCTGCGGACACTGATTTGGGGAAATCCAGTTAGACTTGTTTTTATGACCTGTCTGAGCCCTGTTGTGTGGGCAGGAGGAGCCCAAACACCTGCCTGGTTAGCATCTCTCAGTGGGAACTACAGCCCGGGACACAAGACTCAAGGGTGGGAGAAGAAAGCACTGCTGCGGCCCTGGGGTGGGTACAGGCCAGGACCACTGATGCACACCCAGGGACCCAGAAGCACTACCTGACGCCACCACCCAGGCTACACAGTGTTCTAGTGTGCACAACACACTTAGGGACGCTGTTGGAGAAGCTGGGATACAGTAACTGACACAAAAGGAGTTCCCACCTGCAGGGAAGGGAGGCAACAAACAGACAGACAGGGTTGGTCCAACTGGAGTAACCATGCACAGAAAATGGAATAGGGCACACATCTACAATCCCAGCACTCTGGGAGGCTCAGGCAGGAGAACTGCAAATTCCAGCCTGCTTGGACAACTTAGTGACTTAGCAAGAACCTACCTGTCTCAAAATTTAAAAAAAGAAAAAAAAAAAAAAATAGGCCAGGGAGATAACTCAGTGGAATAAGCGCTTGCCTGGCAAGCATAAGGTCCTGAGTTCAATCCCTGGTACTGCAAAAAAAGAAAAAACTTTTTTTTTTTTTTTTTTTTTTTTAATGATGAGTGATATAACTCAGTGCAAAGGTACTGGATTCAATCTTAAGCAGGAAGGGAGAAAGGAAGGAAGGAACGGAGGAACAAAGGAAGGAAGGAAAGAAGGAAGGAAGAAAGAAAGGAAGGAAGAAAGAGAGGTAGGCAAGAAACAAAAGCTGGGCACAAGCAGGCCCAACTTGGACCCTGGGCTGTGTCAGGCCTCACAGAGACTGCAGCTGGTAGAGAGAATTTGGGAGACATCTGATTGCAAAAAACGGCCTTCCAGGTGCAGGGTGACAGGCACAAAGGCCCTGAGGCCTGAGGACACCCAGCAAGCCTCAGTCGAAATTGTGGCTGTGTTCCCAGGGAGGTGGGAGCTCCTGGGGTGGGGCTGTGTCTGATGGCATCCCTGCAAATGCTCCCCACAGTATCAGCGCAGAAGTCTGCGCCCACCTGGGAAGAGCTCACACTGAGCTATCAGGGACAAGAGACAAGAACCACTGAGCAAGGCAAAGCGCTGTATAACAGGCGCTAAGCTGAAGGTGCAGGCTGTGGGGTGCAATCTGGCACACTTCTGTGGGGTACAGTGAGGCAGGCAGGGTGGAGGGAGCTGCAAGGTCTCCACAGCTGGGTCTGCACAAGCTAGGGCCTGGGCCAGAGGCTCCAGATGTGAGCAACTCTCTTCCAGAAGACAGCCAGAGGTGCCCAGCAGCACACCCAGCTGAGAGGCCAGGCCAGGCTAGCACCACACCTCTGTGGTATTTGTGGTGGAGGCTGCTGGGAGTGCTGCACACCCTGGTTTCCAGCTGTGGCCCCAGCCTTTCCCTTACAGGTGGAGGATCTACCATGCCCCAGCCAGGGCCCCTTGCCCACAGTCAGGGACCCCGCAGGTGTCAGCGCCAGCCCGAAATCCTGGATTCTGGTATCCAAGAGCAAAAGGAAGGGCAGGAAGCACTGGAGGCAGAGTCAGGGATGACCTCTGCACCACCTGGGATGAGTCAGTGGCCCTCCCAGACCCCTCCACACGGGTGCACACAGAGGTGGGCCGAGCACATGCCACCACCTGCCCTTTGGGGATGGGAGCTCCTCTGCAGTGAGGACTGCTGCACCTCGATGCCTAGCACAGTGCCTGGCACATGGAGACAGCATGGCCCAGGCCCCCTGGAGCAGCGGAGCTGGGGTGTGCCTGGTAGGAGGCGCAGCAAGGGTGCAGCAGAAGCCACGGGCAACAGCCCCAGGCTGCTGCAGAGGGAAGCATGGTGGCCCAGCCTGGAGCCCTGTGGGGCACAGAGCACAGTGTCAGAGTGCAGACACTGGGCCTCAGCAGGCATAGACTGGCACATGGTCACACCGTTCTCCTCTGGGACATGAACACAACCAGAGTTCTTATCCCAAAACACACACACGGGAGGAAAGACAGCCTCTTTAAGAGATGGTGCTGGGAGCACTGGCTTTCCACACACGAAACGACAAATCTAGGCCCATGACCTTGGCAGGCACGGAACTAAAATCAAAATGGATTTAAGATCTAAATGTCACAACAGAATACAACCTGCTAGAAGACAAAATAGGTAAGGCTCTTGGAGTCATAGGTATTTCTGAACAGAACTCCAGTTGCACAAGAAATGGTACTGAGAATCAACAAATGAGATCGCCTTAAATTCAAAGCTTTTACATAGCAAAAGAAGGAACCAACAGAGTGAAAAGGACAACTCCAGGATGGGAATTGCTTTTGACAAGTTATTCCTCAGATATGTACGGAATATGTACGGAACTCACGACATTTAGACACCCCCCCCCAAAAAAAAAAAAGATTCAATCAAAAATTTTCAAGTAAAATGAAGAGATACTTCGCAGAAGTACAAACGGCCAACAGAGACCTGAAAAAGTGCTCGTGCAGCTCTGGCCATTAGAGAAATGCAAATCAATGTGCCGAGATCCCGTCTTACCCAGGAAGCAGGGCCGCGACAAATCAGTACAACTGCCGTGGAAACTTCCTTCTACCTTGTTCACTGGAGTTCATGGAAATCAGGGCAGAGGCTTCCAAGAACTAACACTAGAAATTCCACTTGACCCAGCTATTCCCTTTCTAGGCATCTTCCCAAAAGAGCTAAAAACATCATGTGACAGTGATCTATGCAGACCCATGTTTATAGCAGCACAGTTTAATCACTACATCTTGGAAGCAGCCTACGTGTCCATCGGATGACTAGGTAAGGATTATGTTGTATGTACACACAGCAGAGTAGTACTCAGTCATGAAGAAGGACAAAATTGCTCATTTGTAGGAAATGGATGCACCCCAAGACCACAATGTTAAGTGAAAAAAATCAGACGCACAAACTTAAATGTGGCATAGTTTCTCCTATATGAGAAACCCACACTGTAAATGAAGAGCAAAATACAAAATAGACAACAGGAAAGAGGAAAATAGATCTTTCTCAAGTGCAAAGGTGATCAAGAGACAGAAAGACTGAGGGGAATAGAGTTCCTGGCCAACGCTGTCCCAGGAAGCTACAGAGTCAGAGCATAGCCTGTGCTGCTGGCGCTGGCCCTGACAAGACCTGCACTGTGGCTGCTGTACCACAGGAGCCAGGTGGGCATCGGGCCCCAGGCACCAGTGCAGGGGAGCTGCGCTGGGCAGCAGGTCCAAGGAAAGCCCGAGCACCTCCCACATGCTAGGACCCCAGGAAGACTCAGCTACTTCCCGCCCTCCCTTCACCTTCTTCCAGGAAGCCCTCCAGGCTGTGCTGATGCCCTCAGGACAACTGCCACCAGAGTCCAGCTCGGATCCACTCAGCCCCGAAGGCCAGAGCCCCCAGCAGAGGGTGAGCCTTCTGTGCCCCCATCCAGCCAGTCCTGGACTGGCTCACAGCCCCCAAGAGGAAAACCAGTTTAATCAGAGGGAAGGGGCCTCAGCACTCTTCTGCCCCAACCCTAGTTTCTGCCCCAGCTCAGGGCTGGGGCCTAGTGACTCCCAGAGGACACATGGGGCTGGCTACATTGTGGTGGGTTGGCTGCATCCCACAAGCGAGGACAGAAATGCCTGGGTAGCCACCAGGCACAAGTGGGTCATGCAGCAGAGGGGCAGCTGGGGGACCACAGCCCTGTGCCTACATTTGGGATGAGGAGGGAGCTGGGCTGGGTGCAGCCTTCAGAACTGAGGCCCGGGCTCCTTTCCATGCACCTGCGAGGGAGAACAACAGAAGCTTACTGCAGGGAGGCCTGGAGCTGACCGGCTGCTTCTGGCTGTGGGTGCTTTGCCTTTGTTTTAAAGAGAAGGCAACTTATCTCCAGCTGTTCTTTGATGTTCAGGGCCAGATGGGCCCATCTCTCCGGGACTGTGCAATCCTTACTGAAAGCAACTTAGCATTGCTAAGAGGCCCATCTGTGGCCAGGCTTCTAGAGCGGAAGCAAGCAGATTGGGATCAGCCAGGCTGTGCCTGACAGACAACACAGGGTCCTCATTAGGGACACAGCCAGCCAGCTGCCAGTGTGGCCCCGCTCAGCCGCTGCCACTAACTCCTGCCGTGGTCTCTCCCTCCCCTGCTGATCCATTTCATGCCACCCCTACCACGGGCTTTCTGTGGCGGGAGCTGGGGGCTGGGGGAGCTGGGCTGGCGAGGTGCCGGGGCCAGGGCTGCTCTTCAGGAGGCCCCTCCTCACGCCCTGCTAGTCCCTCAGTCTGCACAACTCTGCGGTACTGGGCCACTCTTAATCGTCTTCCCACCAGAAACGGCCCAGAAGAAGACACTTTCGTGACAGAGGCAGTGACAGAAGCCACACGAACAGCCTCCCTCCCTCCCCCGGGTCTCTGAGGCAAGCGCTGGAGGCGGTGCTAGGCCCTCCAGACAGTAGGGGGCATCGCACAGCCCCCCAGCCCCTGCCCTAGCTGGGCAAGCTCCCCAATCCTGGGGTCTCAGCTCACAGACGTTTACTTTTAGCCCTGGCTCAGGCTGCTGACGGATAAAGATGTGAACCTGGCTCCTGCTACCCTCAGGGCTCAAGGATCCCCTCCCTGAGGCACCCACAGCAGGGAAGCCGGACCAGACTCGCCAGCTCTCTCCCTTCTACAGGGGAGCGGCCTGGGCCCTCCATCCTTGCTGTCCACACAGTGCTGACCCCAGAGGCCCAGGCCTTCTTGACCCATGATTCTGACCCTGCACCTTGACACTGATCCAGCAGAAGCTGGACAAAGCTTCTGACCTCCTCAAGAAGAGTGGGCTGTAGCCAGAGAACTCAGGGCATCCTGGCCCCTGAAACTCATCCCAGAAGGCAGAGAAGACCTGAGAAGGACCAGCCTGCTCCTGAGCCTGCTGTGACATCACCTCTGCTTGCTCATCCTCCTTGGAGGCCCCACACTCACCACCCCTGCTGAGCGTGCACAAAGTGCCCCACAGGTGCCCAGGCAGAAGGGCTCACGAGGCCTCTCTGTGCCCCGGGTCCCACCCTCCGCCTGCACATCCTACATGGCCCATGTGTCCATCGCATAGCCCCTCCAGCAGCCCCGGGCCTTGGGGTCCACTCTGGCCACTCCACCTGCTGGAAGGCCAGCTCAGCCAAAGGGCACACAGTTCCAGGGTTCCAAGGGCTGGAAAGCGGCCTGGGAGACACCAGCTTCAGGAGGGCACAGCCATCCACTCCACAGACTCTCTGACCTCCAAGAGGGGGCAGGGAGGAGGAACAGAGCTGGGCCTCCAATGGAGGAGGGACAGGGCCCCTTCCATTGGGATAAGCACAAAAGTGGCATTCATGCTGGAGACAGGGCACAGCCCCATGACAGGCAGAGACTAGAGGCGTGGCTTCTCCAGCTGATTCTGGGACCATTCCCTTGCTGTTACAGCCCCAGAGAGCCCCATGATGGTACTAGGGTGCCAGGGCAACTTGGAAGGCCCTTCCCCCAGAAAAGGAGCATAGTAGGGTCCCAGACTTCCCACAACATGGCCAGTTGAGTCCTTGGGACAGCGTGTGACATCCTGGGGTCAACTGCCCATACAGGTCCTAAGGCCAGAAGGGAAACTGACTGGGGGCACAGACTGGGCCCAGCACCTTGGATGCCAGGCCAGATGGGTGGCTTCTTCCAAGGTGAGGCCTAGGGAGTGAAATCCCATGTAGTCCTGGGGCCCCCAGAGCCAGGGACCACAGAGCAACAGGATAGAGAAGGACAAGCTATAGGACGCAGAGGGCCGCTGCCTCCTGGGGAGCCTCAAGCGTTCCCAGGCCCACACTGGCCGTGGTGCCCACGGCTGGCCTCCTGCTGCCAACTCCCCACAGTTCTGAGTGGCTATGATTCCCATTTGACAGGTAGGAAAACTGAGGCTCGGAGATATCCAGTTACTGCCCAAGTTCTATGTTAGTAACCAACAGCACCCTCTTGTGCATGGGCTGCTGGCAAGCCCAGCATCCTGGGTGGGGGGCAGGGCAGCAGGATAGAAGTAGGGCTCCTTGCAGAGCCACCCAGCCCAGGAGACCCACTTCAGAGAGGAGGCACAGCTGCTGCTTGTGAGCCCGGGCATGGCTCCCGACCCTGCTAAGACAGGGCATGTCCACCACCTCAGGCTCCTCTAGGCAGCGCACACAGGGGAAGCCCGGTAGCAGGTCCCTGAGTGGTAGGGACCAGGGGTCCCAGGAGGGCGTACCCCAGGATCTGCAGGGCTGGGGGCAGCCTGGGATGACCAGCAGGTGTCACTGCAGTCAAGAGGAAGGGGCAGGGCAGGGTGGGTGCTGGGCCCACCCCAGTCCAGAAGGACCTGTGTCCCTGCAGCCTCCAGATGCCCACAGGGCACAGGCCCTGGCTGAGCCCCTGGGGAGCACTGGCCATCTTTGTCTTGGGCTCTGCCTACCGTTGTGGACGAAGGGCGCCCTCAACAGGTTACCGGGCAGCTCCCAGAATTCCAAGATGCCAGCTGACAGGGCAGGAAACTGGGGTTCTGCCCAGCTCCCAGGAGCCCCAGCCCAGGGCAGGCGTGGAATTCACAGAGCCCCAACAACACTTCTGCACAGAGGGCCTGGACCCTCTTGCCACCTTCATGCAGGGCAGAGGAAGCTCCACCACCTTGCACACACCCTGCCGCAGGCTCCACAGCGGTTCCTGTCTCCCCACCCACCACCAAGGCAACATGGCACCTGGCCAGGGGCTCTTCATCCCTGGACAAAGCCCTGCAGCAAACTACCCGGCTGGCCGCCTGAGCTCAGGTTGCCGCCCGCAGCGGGCCTGGCCCGGAGTCTGATTATTCATGGAAATCAGGCCTCCACCATGCTCCTGGGCCACGCAGGCCGCGGCTCACAATCACCCCATTGTGTGGGTGGCCGTGAGGCAGCTTCTAGGAGGGAAGGGAAGGCGGGGGCCAGGCCAGAAGGAAGACAGCAGGGGTGGAGGGGCAGCCAGCGGAGGGAGGCGCAGGCCTGGAGGGTGAGGCCGGGTGCTGAGGGCCGGGGGAAAGGTGTTCCCTGACAGAGAGGCCACCAGCCCCTTTAAGTCTCCTTGGCCTCCCAAGGCCACACTGTACAGGCCTGAGCTAAAAGAAATTGGGCCCAGCCTCAGTTTCCCTTCTAAGCACTGGCTCAGCAGTCTCCACCCTGGTCACCAGCACACACAGCCTCAGACTCACTTAGACTTAGATCAGCTGGTGACAAACACATGTGTGTTTTCCACCTGATGAGGACTCAGTTTCCCCATCTGAAAGCCAGAGAAGGCACCACCATCCTTCTCAGCAGGGTGGGGAGGATGAGAAGCGGTGAGGGCCCTGTGGAGGCCTGCAGTGCCCATGGCATCTCCCCATTCTCAGCCTGGTCAGCCAGCACCCACCAAGCTCTCTGAGTCCATGCAGAGGCCACTACTTGGCCCAGCACTGGGCAGTGCAACAGCCACAGACAGGCGCCAAGGGGCACAAGAATGTGAGCATGGGCCCAAGGCATGGGCGGCAGGGGTCCTCACGTGGCCAGATGCCAGTGTGAGGGGAGTGGCAGAAGGAACAGAGCAGGGGAGGTGCCTGGGTGGGGTGCACACAGTAGGCCTTCAGGCAGCAGGACCACTGCTAGCATCCCACAATTCCAAGAGCAGCCCTGCTGCAACCCAGCTGTCAACAGAACAAACCCAGGATCTCTGCCACACTAGCCACATTCTCTTCCACTGAGCTAAACCCCAGCCTTTCGTTTTGAGATAGGATCTCACTAAATTGCTTGGGCTGAACTCAAATGTGCAACCCTCCTGCCTCAGCCCACAGGAGGGCTAGTACTCAGGTTGTTCCACTGTGCCTGGCTTTTTAAAAAATCAATTGATGGGGAATGGAATGCAAGCAGGCCAGGGGCCACTCGACGACCACATCCCTGACCTCTACAGCTGATGCAGAGAGGTCCTGCCCTGCAGGATGAACCCCAAGCCATTCACCAGGCCCAAGGCCACCTCCAGCCTCCCCTGCCTCCCTAGGCCTTCCCAGAGGTCCCGCTCTGCCACGCTCCTGCCTCTCTCTTAGCCTTTGCTCCTGTTTCCCCATATGAAAGACCCCACATCTAAAACGGACACCCTCTCTTCCCCTGAGCTACTCCACATTCCAGAACTACTCCACCCTGGGCCCCTCCTCAGTGCCCACAGAAACATTCAGAGCCTTTCAGTGCTGGGAGCCCCTGTCTCAGCAACTGGGGGGGAGGCAGCAGCGAGTACTGGCCTCAGACAACACTTGGGACAGAAAGCAGAGACATATAGCAGGGAGAGCAGGAAATCCCAGGCAGCTGTGCTCCAGGGCGACCTGCGGGGGTACTGCCACACAGCTACAAGCAGCGAGCGTTGTAACTCTGCAAGAAGCGTTTGTTCAGAAGGAGCAAATGAAGCTGCACCCTGGCGCAGACAGGCAGAGGAAGGGTCTCCCCTTGGCCCCTTCACAGCTGCCTGCACTAGGGTCCCAGTGCTGGCCCACACACAGCAGCCAGGGGCACAGGGCCAGCTGTGAGCACCCCTGCCCTGAAGAACACAAGAAGCTGGACCCATAGACCCCCAAGCCCATCCCCAGGCACAGAGCCCGACTCCAAGGACTGTTCTGAGAACCCCCTGCTCTGCTCTGGAACAGGTGGGTTCATGTGTATGGAGAACCAAGAATAACCACTGGCAAAGCCATGGTCAGAGTCATCCCCAGTGCCCACTTGGTGGAATGAGGTGCTGTTAAAAGCTGTTTCTCAAAAGAGAGTGTAGAACATGTATGGCATCAGCCAAAACAGAGACCAACCAGGAGACAAAGGTGCATGGCCAGAAATCTCAGCCACCCCTCAGGAAGGGACTGCAGGGAAACGCCCGGCCCAAGCAGGCATGGCCATCGCAGTGTGCCGGCTTCCTTCTGCTTTCTGGGCTTCCTACCACGCGTGCACAATTTTCCTCTTTAATCCTTAAGCACCATCTGGAAAAACATCACCACACCGTCGAACTCCACAGCAGAGCAGGCACGGGCTCCACGCCAGTGTCGTCTATGGCACCAAGTCACCGTCTCTGGGAAGAGTTGGGTTTCTGCGCCAGCCTCCTCCCCAGCCCTCCCAACTCCAGCTTATCATCTGGGTGCATCAGGCAGCAGACGCCACACCCCACTTTCATTCACCCCAGCGACAGCACTGTTTCCTCTCCCGCCCACAGGCTACACCACAAGGGACTAGAGCAGATACAGGAAGACACAAACCAACCCAGCCATCTGCTACTGAGCCGGTGGCTGACTGAACCCCCCCCCGGCCCAGAACCTGGGGACAAACAGAATCCCTGTGACACTGCAGTCCTGTGCGTTCCCATCTCCCCAGCACTTAAAGTTGGGCAACAGGAGCCATGGGAGGAAGGTGCATGTTCTTCAGAGAGTGAGCTGCTAGCCTGCAGGGAGGGGCGTCACTGCCAGATGCCAAGGTGTCACAGCCTTGGGCTTCGCTGTCCTGACTCCCATGACAAAATCACTGTGGTTCTGCCCACCAGGGAGCAGCCTGCCCATTAGAGAGCAGACATAGGGGAAAATCAAGGCACAGAGTGGTTGAGGAGCTTACCCAGGACCACAAGGGAGCACAGAAATTTCTTCCATTGTTCATTTTCCTCCAGAACCTGAACAATGAGAGGGACGACCTTCAGGACACCAAAAGGAGTGCGTCATACAAAAATCCAACTCTGAGAAACCAGAAATGGCAGTGTCCTGCACCCCAGGTGGGTACAAGGAGGTGAGGACCTCAACTCAGCCCACCCCTAGGGCATCTGTGCACAGTCATGGCATCCACACTGAAGAGAGCAGAGTGCAGCCCGAGAGAGGCAGGTTAGTAAGGTCTCTGGTCTTCTGGGAGAGACTGATAGGGTGTGGATTCCGGTGATTTTAGGCTGCCCCTTTGCTGGGCTGGGGAGAAGGTAAGCCAGCTGCGTGCTGGAAGTCCGGAGCGAAGCTGTAAGAACATCACTGTGGGGGCAGGGAGGGGGCTGTCTCAGCCTGCCCTCAGAGCTGCAGGCCTGTGGTCCCTCCAGCCTCACCGCCAGCATAACAGACAATCTGCACACCTCCCACCCAACCTGGTACCTCTAGACTATGGTCCATGTGGAGCTGACCTGGCTTTCCGCCAGCCCAGATCACACACCTGCCTGGAGGCCCTGCCTCCATCCAGAGACAGAGCCGCTCAAGGGGGCAGGCCTGACCCTCACCTCCCCCGCCACCAGGGTCCTGGCCTTGGAAGGAGTCACTGGCCCTGGGGTTCCAGCAGCAGCACGGGTGGCTTCAGGTGACAGTGATGCTGAGAGATGTCTGAAGGGTCCTTGGAAGACATGAGGAGGGTGAGGCCACAGCATCTTGGGAAGGCGGACACCTGTGCCACTGCCATCTCTATTTGGGATTCGCAAATAGCCTGTGTTTGTTCTTCCCGCCGTCTTTTGCCGCTCATAGCTTTTATCCTTGAAGTGTTGCTGATAAAAGTCTGGAAAATGCTAATACTGGAGGAACTCCCCGCAGAGTTATAATGGAAAGCTTTACATAAATTGTGATATTTTGCTGAGTCCCAGGTCTGGGAGGGCTTCATTAACTTCAACTCCATCTTTTTAGCATTTGTGGCTGATCCACATTGCTGACTTCAATGAATTTGATTCATCAAACATTTATCACAGGACGGCGAGATGCCCAGCACTGTGGAAGGCACCAGAAGCTCCAGTCCGTGGACAAATATCCAGTGTGCACCCGCTCGGTGCCAGCATGGTGGCAGCACGGGGAGACAGGTGAGAGCTGGACCCACCTCTGAGGATGGGACTCACACCTCCCCCAGAATCATGGCTGACCCCAGCAGGACTTTCTGGGACAGGACTGCTAAGGTTTCGTGAGGACAAAAGAGGCTGCCCTTGTAGAACTGTGGAAAGCAGAGAGACTGCACTGTCTCCCCACTGCATGAAGACACCAGTTGGGAAGAGGGTACCCCCAGACTTCCAGACTCTGGAAGGTAAGGCCTCCCTTCCAACTGTCCAGCAGCCCCTACGCCAGGCTGTGGCTCTTCGTTATGCAGCAGCAGGAGTAAATAAATACCCAGCCCTCCCTCTCCTCTGCTCCAGGTGTCCACAGGAACAGCAGGACCTTCAGGACTGTGGAGCCACTCTGCAGGCTGCAGAGGGAGGCTCCGGTTCTCACGGCCCAGCTGGCCTTTCCCTGGGGTATTGAGGACGTGGCTGAGGGTCCCAGCCAGCACATTTAGACGTCCACGGATGAACTCGCTCATTAGCGCACTACGCTTTTGAATTTGTGAGCTCTGCGTCCAGACCCCAGGGACTGCTGTCTGAGGTCATCAGACAGAGCCCAGTGGCATGAATTGGTCTTCATAAAGCTCTCTGTGATCACACGCCGGATTAGCACGGCCACTGACCCACTCTCCTCCCTCCCACATCTTGTCCGAAGAGGATGAACAAAACCAGGAAAGGCTCGAGATGGGGGTTCCCACTGACTTTCATGGGAAGCTTAAGTACTTTTTTTCCAAACAAGAAAACATGTTTTGGAAAAGCAGGCTTACCTTCAGTGAAAGCCACCATCCACAGGCCCTGCATCTGTCCCCAACCCCTCAGACAGGAAGTCTAAGCCCACACCACCTCAAAGCGAGGTGCACACTCCAGAATTACACAGGAGCAGGTTTTTCCCCTCTCCATCAAGTATCAAATTAGAAAGTCTATACAAGTGTGGTGGAAGCCTTCTTTAAAAAGAGAGGCAAATAATGTATGTGATAAGATTCAACTTGCAGAACTTGTAGAAGTAGGTTTCTCCCCAAGGCCAGCAGAAAGCAGGCCCACGAGCTGTGCGCCATCCCCTGGCCTTTCCACCACGACTGCCCTGTTGCCCACGCCCCAGCCAAAGAGATGCCCCCTGACCTGGGATCAGGCCTCAAGGCCCCTGGCCCAAGATCTGCAGCCAAAGCCTCCCCTCTCGGCCTTGGTCCTCAGCACTTGAGTCTCCCTGTGCCAGCTGACTGGCCCCCAAGAGGATTTTGTTACCACTACTGGGCCATGCATGAGACTCCCAAGGGGACCAGCGCCCTCCCTCATAGTATGAAGAACAGTAAGACCCAGGGCTGCCAGGAGGGGGTGGCTTTCTGCTGGCCAGAAGCATCTTACCTTAGAAGGGCGCCTCCCAGTGCCCCTCTCCCATTCTCCACCCCCAAGCCAGTGTCTCCTCAGCCAGGCCCACTCCCTGTGCCAGATTCACCTTCCAGGAGCTCACTAGGAATGCTCTCTCCTCACAGCCTTCCATGGCTCCCACAGCCTGAAGAGTAATGCCCAGACTCTGTGGTCTGAGTCTTGATGCTGTATTTGGCCTGCCTGACAGGTCACCTGCTCTGTCAACCCCTCTACTCTGGGCCACTGGGGCCAGAACCTTACACAGCCCCCTGAGACACACAGGCCAGAGTGGAGGAGATGTGGTTGCCTGGTCCTTCACACCATGAGCAGTCCCTCCTTGGGCCCCCATGTAGAACGTGGGGACTGGCCTGGGACCAAATGACCCACCGTAGACCCCTCACATGGAGGACAGAGAGGGTCTGAGTGTTGCAGAGCACAAAGGGAGAGCTGGAGATGTAGCTGGTGACTCCCAAGCTCAGTGGGGCAGCATCGCTGACAGTCACACCTACCAGAAGGGTACCGAGAAGATGCTGGGGAAACAGGGAGGGTGGCTGGCAGGCAGCTGGCTTTCAGCAGGGAGCATCTGGCAAGGGGCAGGAGGGCAGTAGCCCTGGTCCCAGTACCTGCCGCATGCTGGGTTCCCAGACTTGGGCCTCACTGGGTGTTGAGGAGCTGGGACCCCAGTGGGAGCTGCTCTAATTTGCCAAGCTGTCAGAGGGGACAAGATAGCACTTCACTTGGGGACCCACAGGAAGTGAAAGGGCCTGAGAAGAGAGCTGGATCACCCTGGATGATCAGGAGGTCCTGACTGCAGTGACAAGCAAGCCGCAGGCAGAAGCGGACAGGACTGACACAGCCGTGGACCAAGGGAGAGGCCAGGAGGCTCCTCTCCTCATGCCTGGGAGGAGGCACAGCCCTGTGATACTCCAAGCTGAACAGCCAGATGTCGCTCAGTGCCTTGTAGCACAGTCATAGCCTCCCCAGAAAAGCAGAACAGCAGGGAACCAAGGACCTGGGTCCTGAGACCCTTCGCAGTCAGCGACAACCACGGCACAGCAGCCTCTGGGCCTCTGACCCCCACACAGAAAATGGGTAGGTGGTTGGGTGCTTCCTGAGACCTGTGCCGCAGGCAGACTGATCAGCACCCAGCCGCCCCTTGTAGCCTCAGGCAGAGTCCAGGCAGCGAGAAAGCTCTAAGGTCCCACAGATGAACAGTGACCATCTCTTGAGCAGCGGCCGTGCGTGGCCACAGTGCTGAGTGCTGCCCACATGGCAACTACCCTGTGGATAGCTGAGGACGCGGGCCCAGAACCCACAGTCCTCTGCCCAGACCCAGGCTGTTCCCTTGACTTCTCATTTCTGGAGGAAGAGTGTTGGATGGGGAAACTACAGGTCCACACCTGCAGAACAGAGGCCAGGCCTGGGGAGCCGGGCACCATCCCATTGGCTGCCTATAGCTGCTCACAAATTGTACAAGGTCACCACTTGACCTTGAGGTGTCCCCAAGTCCCAGACCACCACCCCCCACATTAGACACCAGCACCTCCAACACTGTGATCCCAACATGGAAGGGGCCTGCACAGTGAGACCAAGTGGGCGCCTCGGTCTTTCCCCCATTCTCAGCGGCTTCTGGTCCCCACAGCAGTGATCCCAACCCAGCCTTCAAGACTCCACATGACCACCCCTCCCCAGAGCTCCTGAGCTGCTGCAGTCGGACAGAGGGAGCCACCTGTCTCCGGGAATCCTGGGTGGGGCTGGGCTATGGGCTCCGATCATCTCGCCCCTCAGCTTCCAGAGCCACCCGACCTGATGCCAACTCCCAGCAGCAGCACAAAGGGGGCAGAGCCCACCTGACACACATCGAGGTACAGATGACTAGAGAGCAGAGATGCCAACTGTGCAGTGATGTCCCGGAGGCCCCAGTGCAGGTGCTGGATAGCTGGGGGCCTCCCAGCCTCTGTCCCCAGCTAGAGAGGCACCACCTCAATGACTCTGTTCATGTATTCAGCCCAGAAACACCTATTGAAACCTAGTAAGTGCTAAGCATGTTGTCCCACCTGCCCCTTCCAGCTAATGCCCACTTCCATCATAGCAAGCCTGGGTCAGGACCATCCACACCCCAACCCTTCTTCCTCATCCTCCTCCTCCCAATCCTCACCCATGGGACCTGATGTCCAGCTCCTGACAGGTCACAGCTGCCCTGCGCCACATCACACCTGCAGATGCAACTTGTCAGTCTCCCCTGCTGGGTACAAAGCCCCAAAGGGCAGTGGTCTTGCCTGAGCACCTGGCATCCTGGAAAGGTGCTGGGCCTGTAGTAGATGCTCTGTAGATGTATACAAAGTGGCAGGTGGATGAACAGGTGGACGAGTGAGTGGGTGGGTGGGTGAAGTCCCACCCCACCCATTGCCACACCTTGCTGTGAGCTGTGTGCTGATGAATGCTGCTCCAGCCAGGAGCCGGGGACCAGACACCCGATGTGAGTGCCACATGGCCCCCACATGAACCTCATCTCTCTCAGTCTCAGTTTTCCTACCTATATACAAGGGATGAAAACACGTCCACCCTAAGGGTCAGAGGCCGCTGTGTGATGGTCACATGTCAGCTGCTCAGTGCTGCTGCCCTTAACCACCAACTGAATGGCCAGGGGCACAGACCAAGCACACGTGCCTCTGTAAGAGCAACTCTCCACACAGAGCCCACAAGACACTCACAGCCAGATGCACTGAAACTGTGGTACGCTTCCCCAGGTATAGTGTGACTGCCATTTCGAGAGGCAGCTAAGTTTCCGTCTGTCTGTGAAGCTTGTCCCTGGCGCTGGCGAGCCTCAAGCCCCCAGGAGAGCACCTGCACAGCTGCAGCCTGCACATGGGAGCAGCAGCCCGCACAGCAGCTCCATCATTACCATAAGGTGAAAGGTCCACCGACTTCTCACTGCCAACGCAGCCAGATCACAGGCACAGGTTTGGACTGCCACCAGTGACCCCACGCTCCAGGGCCGTCAGCAAGATGACAGGAAGCATGGCCTGGCCAGCATGTAGAATGCCGTGGACCATGGCTAGGTGCTTATCACAAGTCTCCTCTACAAGGCTGAACTGTGGAGCGGCTCCGGCCAGATGTCCTGCACCCACAGTGCAGTGGGATGCACTTTGCTAACTGCACCTGCACTGGGCCCTGGAGGAGACAGGAGTGGGGGCCTCCTTCATTCATCTCTCCAGCTTTGGGCAGAGGCCTCCTGCATGCTGAATGATGCGGCCTGAGTCAGCATGGGGCACCAGCATTAGCCAGGCCTGGGCTGGATTATAACAATCACTTCTCACTACAGTCGTGTTTGACATGCATCACCTCTGAATTTTACAAAATGGGAAACTGAGGCATGCGGCCAGGGAACCTACGGTGGAGCTGGATTCCAGCACCTGCCATCCTAGCACACTCTTGCAGGCCTCCACACTCGAGGTCAGCAATGCCAGACATTACACACCACCCTCCCAGAATCGCAAGTGTGTTTGCTCTTCCAAAAATAAAAGAGAAAAGGAGAGGAGGGTGCATGTTACCCTGCTGTAAGGCAGAATGACAGGAGGCCCCAGAAGCCCCATCCTGCCAGTGTGAGTGAGGACAGAGCCTTCATGTGGCTTCTAGAAGCATTAACTGTAGCTCTGGAACCCCAGGCCCTCATAGCAGCATCTGGTCCAGTCCAGCCATCTTCACCTCCCAGGGTCAAAGCAATTTTTTAAAAAATTGATAAAGCCAGCTCAGTGTCCCAGATCTGTAACCCCAGCTGAAGAGGCTGGGTCAGGAGGACAGCTGTGGGTTCCAGGCCAGCCTGGATTATGTAATGAGTTCAAGGTCAATTTAAACTACACAGAAAGACGCAGTCTCAAAAAAGTAATTTTTTTTTAAGTTAAAAATTCCTTAATTTTTTATTCCTGGTACCACTACCACAATTTACAGGGCACTATACCTGATGTAATGAAAAGAAAGAAAAAGACAATGCTACACCAAATACAAGACCTCAGGAATGCACATCTAATTGACACTACATTGCATTAATCAATAGCTGCACTTTTTTTTTCAAACTCTGGCTATGACAGTCCTGAACCAGAAGGGTTTCCTGTTTAAGCTGCAGTAATTTTTCGGACTATGGATCATCGTTCCTTCTGTGGCAGATTTTTACCGTTCCTCAATGCATTTGGGACGACTGTCTCAAAGTAACCTGCAGCTTTCCTGACAACTCCTCGCTCTCTCTCCTGCTAAGAACTGTAGCCCTTTTCTGTGGTTTTTTAAAAACCTTCTGCTACCATATCCATCACTTCCACCACCAGACCCATAACCCTAGGGACTGCCAGAGCTGCTTCCACCAAAACTGCCCCCCTCATGTGCCCGTAATTTGACTGCTGCTGTCCACTATTTCCAAAATCAGTATAGTTCCCACCACCACCATAGTTACCACCACCAAAATTCCCTCCTTTGTTGTAACCCTCATATCCTCCTCCACCACCACCATATCCACCACCTTGGTCTCCATATCCTGGTCCAGCACCACCGTACCCTCCTGTACTACTGTAACCAGGTCCACCACCATAGCTTCCACCATCACCTCCAGATCCATTATATTCACCATCAGCTCCTCCATAGCTACCTCTGCTGCCACCTCCTCCACCACCATAACCTCCTCTTCCACCACGGCCAAAATTCCCTCCACTACCTCCAAAATTTCCTCCACGACCCATGAAGTTGCCAGATCCACCTCCATGGTCTCTTTATGATTCAGAAGACTGCATGTCACCACCCAGGGGAAGAGGGCCATGATCCAAAGGAGCCAGAGCCGTTGAGGAAGCTGTGTATTGGCGGTCTGGGTTTTGAAACTACTGATCATAGTTTAAGAGAACACTTCGAAAAATGGGGCACACTCAGATTGTGTGGTAATGAGGGATCCTCAAACAAAATGCTCCAGAGGCTTTGGTTTTATGACTTACTCATGTGTTGAAGAGGTGGATGCAGCAATGTGTGCTCAACCACACAAAGCTGATGGGCACACAGTGGAACCAGAGAGAGCTGTCCTAGAGAGGATTCAGTGAAGCCTGGTGCCCATCTACCAGGGAAGAAAAATTTTGTTGGTGTTATTAAAGAAGATACAGAAGAATATAACTTGAGAGATTACTCTGAAAAATATGGCAAGATTGAAACCACAGAAGTTACGGAAGACAGGCAAAGTGGGAAAAAGGATTTGCTTTTGTAACTTTTGATGATCACAGCACAGTTGACAAAATTGTTGTTCAGAAATACCACACTATTAATGGGCATAGCTGTAAAGTGAAAAAGGCCCTTCCTAAACAAAAAAAAAATAATTTTTTAAAATAAATAACTAAAATTACAGGGTGATAAAAGCTACGATGCACATTGTTTTCTTCTTCAAAGGGGCTCTGAAGAGTGGCCTCTGCACGCAGCGGACAGCAAGGTGGGAGGTCTAAGCTCAAGGTCTGCGGTGTTAGCAGTTCAGAGCTTATCCAGAAATAGAGATTTTCCCAATTTTTATTTCAGTTTATCATTAACTAAAGTTGCAAATGTCACCTGGGACAGCGTTGAGCAAGCAAGTGCCCCCTCTGCTTCTAGGGGCACACATGCTCCTTGCACCTCCCCCCTTCTCCCCAGATGCCAGGTTGGACAGCTAAGACCCACCTGTCCTGGACTGGCTGCACAGCCTGGAAGACACCACCACCCACGGCAGGCTGCAGAGAGCTGTGCTTCTACAGCCCCAGTAGGGAACTGGGCTTAGGGACCAAGTCAGGGCTGGGTGAAAGCGACCCCTGTCTACTCAAGGCTCTCCAATCACCCAGAAGCCTGTATGCCATAAGGCCCCAAAATAAGACCTAACTGGAAAATAAGCCCTAGCGTGAGTTTTAGGGTGCTCAGAATGTAAGCCCGACACTAGATATAAGCCCTCATTTAGATCATCAGCCAGGTGGATGCACTTGGTAGGTCCAGGGCAGCACGCGACAGATGCACTGAATCACAAACTAAAATAACACAAACATGATTAGATGCCAATAAATAATATCACTGAGAGTAATATTTAAAATACTGTTACATAAACTATAACTAAATATTTGTAAATATCTAAGCAGACACCTTCAGATGAGAGCAAACTCCTGTGCAAACAGAAGACCGCGAGGCTCTGCCGACGGGCAAGGCAGATGTAGACACATGTGCAAGCGACGTGTAAACTCTGTAGCACACAGGTGTGGCTGGCTCTGGTACGAGCCTTCACAGCTCAGCGTATCACACAGTGTGCTCGCCACACACCGAGAAGTGCAGGAAGGCCGTCTGAACTTTGCGCCTGAGATTTTTCGCTGCTTTGGTGCGGACCATCACTCTGGTGGCCACTGTTTCTGTAGCCACTCCTGCCTCGCAAGTCTTCAACTAGTGCTCAAGTTAATGGAAACGCTGTGAAGCCCAGCCTGCAAGAGGCCGTGACTTGGTGAAGAACTCGGGGGATTAAACTCACTGACAGCTCTGTCTCCAGTGCAACGTAAGCAGACTACACGGAGAAGATGCGCTCTTCCAAGGGCAGTTCTTTCACTGGATGGGACAGACTGGGGCCACGGTTTTCTAAGAAAGGCACTCAGAGAACTTCAGGCTGGGATTCAGGGTTTGGAGAGGTCTGATGATGATCCAGAAGATGACACAACAGGGGCGCCTCTGTTCGTGAACTTAATTCTTACCACGGTGGTCACAAAGCAAATCAGAGGACCACATGCAGTTTCCCTGTTCATCAACACTGACCTCCCTGTTGGATTTGACTCTGCTCCTGTCCAATTCAATTTGCCACCAGAAATACTAGCAAGAATTAAGTGTGTGAACTGAGCTACCATGGACTTGAATAACTGCAGAGTTTTGTAAATGAATAGGTATAGACTGTTGTACATTTAAAAAAAAATCCCCTGAATAAGCTCTCTTGTATCGTTTGGAACAAAAATTAACATATTACCCAGTCTTATTTTCAGGGAAATAGGGTATCGGTACTCAGTTCAGGAAAGTTCTCTCCAGCAATTGGTTTACTTCACCTGTTCTCCCTCTTCACATTAGCTGGGGGGCATGTTCACAGCTAACTCAGTGGCTTCCTGTAGCAACATGGCAAGCATCTTAATTCCTGAGCCCCCAGCTGTATCTGACACTTTTCCTTCATTTCCTTACTCCTTTATTTCTACAAAACATGTCACCTTTACAAACCACCTCCAGTCCTCTTTTTAAACAACAGCCAGAAAAGACTAAGGAAGGTGTGGCAAACTGAAATTCAGCTTGTTTCTAGGACTCCCTTGCAGCTAGTGGGGGGTCACAGCTATGATTTCGTCTTAGCTTGCAGCACTTGAACAAGCCTGACATTAGGAGCGGAGGGGGGAGACAGGCAGGAGTAACGTGTCTGCTTCTCAGGTACAGCTGGCAAAGGCACACCACAAGATGAGACTGCTCTCTGTGTTCCTGACACCCCTGTCCCTCTGGGACAGCTGGCCTCACAAGTATGCAAGCTGGGCTGCAGAGCAGAGATGTTTGGTGGTGCCAGACAGCTGCTGGATCTACAAGATGTTCACAGGAAATTCTCATAAGGGCTCTTGCACCTGTGTAAGCCATGATCCAACATTAGTCCCACACCTTTGGGGGGCTAAGCAGAGCCTGGGGACCAGCACCACTTGGGAATCACCTTCTCAGGAATGATTCGCTGGGGCTTGCACTATCCTCCTCTCCACACTTTATGTCTCTTTAAAACTGGAGGCAAGTATGTGGCCCCCATTCTGACTGTGGGGCTCTGCTGTGAGCTCCTAGCCAGTGGGGCTGCAGTGCTGGCACACCCCAGGCCTCAGTGCTGCTCACACAGGCAGGAAGGCTACCTGTGATGCCCTGGTGACGCCTCTGTAACATGAGGGACCAGGTACCGCTGCTTGGCCACAACTCCAGCTGGCCACCAAAAGAGGGCAGCGCCCAGGGGAGCCCAAACACTGCCACAGCCAGGCTGGTGGGGACAGCCAGGTCTGACACATTCTTAACCCCACTGCCAAACTGTCCTCCCCCCTGCCTAACCCACATCACGTCCCTTACAGCCTGGGGAGGGCAGGACTGGCCAGGTGCAGGGCATTGTCCCACAGAGGCCTTTGTCCGCCACCCAATTCCACTATGTCTTGTTTGGTGGCTTCCAAGATGCTCAAAGGCCCCAGAATTGTCCCCAATGTGGCACATGCCCCACAGTACATGCTGGTGGAGGGGCACCCTCAGAGGGCAGACACACCCTTCTCTACAGGCACAGCCCCCATTCCCAAAGCTCTTATTCAAGAGTAGGGGCACACACGGTCACTGTTACCAGACCTGTCATGCTTCACAGGTGAGAAGTCAGGGTTCCCACACCAGCAGCAGTGGGATACCCAGTATCCCCACCACTCCTACCACATCGATGACAGTGTGAGCCCAGCGATGCTCATAAGAAGCACATCGTGCTTTCCAACCTCTGCCTGTCCCCTTTGGTCTTCAGGCAAGTCTGGGTGGGGTGGTCGTGCCCTCGGAAGGACAGCAGGGTGGAGCTGCTGGATATAAAGGAGAGGTCAAGGGACCTCCTGATTGGCTGCTTCCACCCATTATCTCTTTGAAAACGTTTTACTATCAAACCGATAAGAAAGATGATGAAAACAAACAGAAATATCCAGGCACCATGGTGCATGGCTGCAATCCCAGCATTCAGGAGGCTGAGGCAGGAGTTTAAGGCCTGCGCTACCTAGTGAGACCTACACCCTCTAAAAAAAAAAATCAAACAAGTAAGTACAAGTTATAAAATGAACTTCTGCCCTCATCTCTCTCCTTGTGAAGCATGTATCCCTCCTCCTTCTGTCTTGTCACCTCAAGGGCCATTCCACAGTTGCTCCCCTGGGCACCTTTCCTGGACACTGTTTTGGACCCACTTGGCTCTCCTCTTTCCTGAGCAGAGCTCAGTGGGCTCAACAGCGGCAGGTAGGTCCTATAGGTGGCCTCTGTCTCCGCCCTCTTCTGTCTGGGCTCACATCCACTTCCTGTGCTAAGTAGAGTCCTGCATCTGGCTCTCCCACACCTAGGTGAGAGCTGCCTGTAAAGGTCATGAGATGGGGTGATGCACCCCACACTGAGTCTCTACCACAGGCACCCTCCTCCCTGGAATCCCGTCCCGCCCTCTCCTTCCAGGAAGCTCCTATCCTGCCATAGATAAGCACCCCCTCATGCTGGGGTCTCCCCAGCCCGCCCCAGGATACAGTACCCAGCACCAGTGCTCTGGAAGCACTCTTGTCATACCCAGAGTCCCCAGGGGCTGAGCCCTGTGAACATGTACTGACCGCCCATATCAACCTAAGTAAGCAATTTTCCAAATCCTCCCTCATCAGCCAAGGGATATAGCTCAGCTCAGTGGCATAAGAGCCTGCTGACAAGCATGAAGTCCTGAGTTCAATCCCTGGTAAAAAAGAACCCTCCCTCATCTCGGGTAAATAGGGCAAGAGCTGGGCCCGTGGACAGGTGGGTCTCTGGAGGTGTCACTGAGTGTCCCTGGGGGGCAGGGGAGCAAGCAGAAATGAGAGTGCTTCCTGCCTCAGATCCAAGATGGCTACCGTTCCTTCTTCCAGCCCCTTCCTCAGCCTTTTGCTAAGGAGCCTCCCTGCCTAATTCCATCACTGCCTTTGTCTGTTTTGTGTCTTCCTCAACATTCCTATAGGATGCCAAGAAACCTCAGAAGCAGCTAGCAGATGCCATTTAAAACAGGAAGAACCCCGTGGCAGCCCAGCCCCTGGGGCACGCTGAGATGGCAATTGAGACTGGGTGTGGTGGCGCATACCTGTAATTCCAACTCTTGGGGGCTGTAAATAGGCAGATCACTAGAGTCCCTCTAGTAGTAAGACCCTGAACACCCTGTAGACCCTTCCCTAAAATACAAAAATAAAATAAAATAGAACCGTCCTTCCGGGGCATGCTGGTGCCCTCCTGCAATCCTAGCACTCTGGAGGCTGAGGCAAGGGGATCACTGTGAGCTCAGGCCAGCTTGGACTGCCATACACAGAGGCCCTGGCTTAAAACACCAAAAAAATAAATAAAATCAATCAAGAAGCTCCTCGCCCTAGAGACACGTGCTGTCATAGCCAGGTCGAAGAAAGGGGCACTGCAGCCCCTTCCTCCCTGCTGGCAGGTCTCCCAGGGCTCCCTATGTGGGGAATACTAGCCCTGAGGGGCAAGGAGAAATGATCACAGCACAAGGGGGTCTTGGAAAGCCCAGGTCCATGAGGCAAGCTGGAGCAGAAATGCCCAGGAAACTTCTGCAGACCTCCACTAGGCCCCCCTCGGCCTCCCTCAGCAAGAGCTCACTTTATGCCCCAGAGCAGGGGTCTGATTGCAATTATCATGATTATCACTGGAGGCTGTGGGCTGCTTCTCAAACCCTCCATGCCCTGGAAATCCCCAAGCCAGACTCGGGGGGGGGGGCGGGGGGGGTGTCCTTCAACAGCAGCACTGCTCCGGAATGCGGAATGCACGGAGGGGAGGCTGCACCCTGGGCAGACTGGCATGCACGTGCGAGTGAGTCCCAGCGCGCCCAGCCTGCTCCGCTCGATTCTCCAGAACATACATGTGGCCACATGCATTTTGGAAGACAGCTGGCAGGCTCTGCCGTCCCTGCACGTTCTGTCGTTGCCATATTTCACTGATTCTACGACCTGCGCTCCCTTTTCACATTTTTAACATCACTGAAGTCAGAATATGGCTTCTAATCAATGCCATACCTTAGTGGTGAGTAAAATAAAGCTGCAGCTTAGAGTGCATCTGAGAGTTTTTAAATCGGATGAAATACCGTCTTCGAAATGTTTGAAAGCCGCAAGGCCAGCCTGCACCCCTTTTTATTACCAGGTCTTCCTGGGCCAGACACATGTGCCATGGGCATCTATCACCGCTGCTGCGGCAAGGGGGGCAGTGCCCTCTGGGACGGACTTGCAGTGGAGATGTGGCACCATGAATTAAGGTTAATCAAACTTACCAAAGGGAGCTGGACTCCATGGCACGCATGGCAGCTGACGCAAAAGGTCGAGCCCAGCCAGGGCAACACAGTGAGACCCTGTCTGAAAATATAAAACTAACGAGGGCGGAGGCTTCAGCCTTCTCTGGATTCAAGGATGCATATGCATGCGCACGCATGCGCACAAATGCACGCGTGCAGGTCAGTGCCTCCGGGATACTCGTCACACACACCCCCAGAGCCCACCCACCCTAGCTGGGGTCTGACTCATCCTGGCCCTGCGCAGCACGCAGGCCCTCCCTGTCCCCTGCATCACTCTCTGGCCTCAGCCACTTTGCACACTTCTGTGCTCTGCTCTCCTCCACCAGGGGAACTGGTCGCCCATCCAGGCCTGTGGTCCAGATGTGTGTAGATATCATTTTTTTCAGCACCTAGTACATGCTGAACCCTGCCCCCAGCACTGGAGAATCACAGTTAACAGAATGGACAAGTCCTGCCCTCATGGATCTGCCTTCTATATGAGTCAGGGGACCAGCAGCTGGAGATGTGCAGTGTTTTAGGTAACAACTGTGTGCTGGAGTTAAGCAGCACCCAGGAAGCTTGGCACCTTAGCAGGTGAAACAAGCACAGACCTAGGGATGACCGAGGGGACATGGCTGGGGCCCAGGCAATGGCAGCTGCACAGTCTGAGTGTGGACCTGCTGGGCAGGATCGGGAGGTGGCCAGCTGGGTAGGGAGAGGGAGCGAGGCTGCTGCCAGGTGCAGAGCAGACAGAAGGGGACAGAGCAGGAGGCCGCTGGGGGCTGTCCAAGGGCCACCCCTGCCTGCGCAGAGCTCTCCATGGTCAGGTCATCCTGTGGCCAGGCCAGCCATTGTCATGGAAATGTCCTATCCCCCCAGGGAGGCTGTCCCCTGTGCTCCTGCCAAGCACACAAGTGACATTACCTGCAGGGCTAGGACATAAGGAAGGGAAACCGAGGAAGGAAGCGGGGCAGGCAGGAAGACAGAGCTACCACACGTGCCAGCCTCCAGTCCAACTCGGCTTGGGCCTGGGCACTGAGAGCCAGGTGGGGTCTGTGAGGGTGGGCAGCTTTTCTCCACAGTGGGGTCGCAGTTCCCATTTCCCATATTGTCCTTTCTTCATCTATGTCCTCCCAGTCCCCAAACCTCTTCCCCATCACTTTCTATTTGGTAACCACATATAGCAGGGAAAAAGCGAATTCTATTTCGGTCCTCACCCTTGGCTGTAGCTTTCAGGAGAAACGCTGGATCCAGGAAGGATCCTTTCATAGTGAGAAGGCACATTTTAATTTTAGGTTACGTGTTCTAAGCAACAATTTTCTTAGCAACAATTAGTTTCCAGACCTCACTTTAAAAATATCCCACTCGAGGAGCTATGTGGGGGTGAAATGTGACTGAGGGGGCAGTATGGACCACCCCACCCACCAGGCAAGGCCCCCTCCATGCTTAGCTCATCCCAGCTCCCATGTTGAGTGAGTAAACAGCCCGGGGTGCTGCCAGCCCCGCGTACTTTATTTTCAGAATGAGGTGGCTTGCACACTGCACACACCCACGCACACACGCACACACACCCAGCGCCCATGCAGAGCATCTCTGAGCATAGCAGGCATCTCTGGATGAGATTTAAAACACCAGTCTCCTGGCAGCATTGCACAAGTTATCACCTGCATTTACTTTTCTCACCTCCCTGGCTAGACACTGGGCTCCACCGGGCTGGGCCTCTGGGGGCTGCAAGGTAAATCCAGCCCAGCCCTCCCAGCGGTTTTGGAAGGCTACCTGCCCAGGCTGTGGCTGCATCGCTCCAGGCTCTGATTCCACTGAGTCTCCCTTCCCCTCTCCTCTCTCCTAGGTCACCAGCCCCTGGATTTAATATCACCCAGGTCCTCGACGTCACCCCATTCACCCAGGGATCCTTCTATGTGTACCCCACCTGTGTGTGCTTGCCTTCAAGTCCAGCCCCAGGCTGCAGTCCCCTCCCCCCACACCCCAAAGAGGTAGTGTGGGCCTCGCCACCTCCAACAAGCCTTCCCTGACTTCCTGGCTATGGGCAGAGCCAGGGCTCTCTACCCTCCAGCCCCCTTCATCACAGCCATGCAGGGAGAGACCCCAAAAAGCATCCGCACTGACTATGTGCAGAGCACAGGCCCCCTCAAGGGGCTGGTCTGTCCCCAGGCACATGCCTTGGTCAGTTGGCCACCATTGCTTAACAGATGGTCATATGCACAGGCAGAAACTGTCAACCTTCCTTGTCAATTATTTTCCCAAGGCATGGCCTTGGCTGGACCCCCTCCAGCTCCCAGCCAGGTGAGGGGGCCACAACAATGAGGGAAACCCTTGAGGCACTGTGCCAGGTCCCAGGGTGCTCACTGAGGAACCCTGATCCCGTACCTGCTCACCACTGTTCTCAGTGGTCTGCCCAGGCACAGGCTCCAATCTCAAGGCCTGGGGGCTGTGAGCTGTTCTGCAAGAGCCGAGGGACATGAAGACACAAGGCTTGCTTTGGGGACTCCAGAGAACAGGGCCTCTGCTCAGATCTCAACTCAGGCCAGGATCCCTTCCACACACAAGCGAACCAGCTGGCTATGGCCAGGTCATCTCCTGATGTTGCCACTTGCTGAAGGACAGAGGACAGCATCCCACCCAAGACCACCAACTTCCTCATTAATCCCCAAGTCCTGGACAAAGGTCTGAAAGTACCAGCCCTGGCCTGGGACAAGGCTGCTGACACTAGGCCTTCAGAGCCAAACGCTAGGTCTAGACCCTCGAACTCAGCCCTCAGAGCAGATCATCCTGCCCAACTGTCCCTGCCCGCTCCACCGCCCCGCAGTTTCCCAAGGACTCTGGAGGGGATTTCTGCAAAGAATTTAAAATGAGCAGCAATAAATTTTGGAAGAGGCTGCTCTTGAGTAAGGAAGGGGTAATTAGCAGTCTCGCAATGCTGGAAGAAGCAGAGGTGTGGAGAGATGGGGAGGAAGGTGCTGCCAACCTCTCCCAGTGGCAGCTGAGCCAGTGGCCCATATTTTCCCACCAAAGAAGAAGATGAGCCAGGCCGCCCATCATGGCCCCAGTCTACAGAGAAGCCCCCAGCCTTTGTGGGAGGCAGAGCAGAGGGCCCCACGCTCCACAGCCCGCCCACTGCAGGATACCATGCACCAGGCCCTGTGTGCAGAGGCAGACTGAGGCCTAGAGGTGCACACAGCCTTCTACAAGTGGCGGCACAGGGACTACAGTCCAGCAGCCTGGCTCTGGTCTGCTGGCTCAGCCCAGAAAGCTGAACCCCCAGCAGACCCAGGCGGGGGTCCTGAGCAGACTTTGCAGAGATGGGGGCAGGCTAGATCCTGTGCACCCCCACACCCTGGGAACAGAGGCCAGGGCTCACCACACAGCAGTGCACGGGAGTGTTCATTGAATGAATGAATGATGAATCAAAGCCAATAGGGCCAGGTGCTGCATTGGGCCCCAACTGCTGCTTCCAAATCCTCTTTGGAAACACTAGATGAGGACAGTGAGGCAGCTCCTGGCCCCAGGCACAGCACACATGAGGTGCACACTGAGATTTTTTGGAAGGAAAGATATCTGGGGAGAGGAAGCAGGGAGAGGTCAGGAAGCCTCCACTTCATCCATTGCCATTTGCAAAATCAGAACCAGGAGACACTCAGACATCACCCAGAGGTCCAAGTTCTTCGCTGGCTGCCACCCAGGGGCTCCCCCACAGCCCCCCACACAGTCCCATGGCAAGCCAGGAGACAACCGGATGTGCAGTATGTGCCCTGAACAGCTGCAGACCTAAGGGTTCCTGATGGACAGCTGGGCTCACACCATGCTGCCTGTGTGGGCACTGTCCTGCGAGAGACCAGGTATGCCAACTGCCCTCCCCCATCCAACTGAGAACTGACATGGCAGGGACCTGGTGACCTCAGGAACTTGCATAGGCCTGAGCAGTCCTGGAGGCTCCAGACATGTGTGTGAATGAGGGAGGGAGGGAGGGAAGGAGGGAGGAAAGGAAGGAGGTTCTTCACCACTCCAGGCTTCCATGGCTAGCAGCAAGTTGGAGACTCCAGGCTCTGGAGCCCCCAAGCTCTGGGAATGGAATTTGACCCCAGGTCTGTCCATCCATGAGACCCCAAGATCCACTGCTCTTCGGGTCCCTGCAATGGATCTCCTCAGACCCACAAGCCAGTACAGAGGGGGCCTAAGGCCTTGCTAGGCAGCCATGGTCAGCTTGATGCAAGGTCTGGAAGACCATGGGTCTGGTGAGACCAGCTGTCCAAGCACACTTCTTCATCAAAGACAGGGGAAGAAGCCTCAAACCACAAAAAAGGTGGCAAGAGCTGCCCACGAGCTCACATGCACACTCACATACACTCTTGGGTCCTCACCCACAAATGTCTGCAAGAGCAGATCCAAAACCCACAAATCCAAGCACCTGAACAGTGATTGCTTTCTGAACTGAGTCCTTCCCTCCCCAAGACCAAGCTTTTTCCAGGTGAAGGTGTGAAATCAGGGAGAAAAGTAACTTCTCAAGGCCCACCTGTGGTCCCATGGGGCCAGGACACCTCCCTGTTCCAAAACTTCTGTTCTTCCCTTTGCAGTGTCAGGGAAGCAAGGGGCTGTAGATACTGTTAGGCAAATCCCTGAACCCAAACCCAGCAGGGGCCTCAGGCACAGGATTCTCAAAGCTGGTCGAAGTTGGACAACAAAACTACATCACTGGCTAAGCAGGGTGTGTCCCGAGGCCCAAAGATCATGCCCTGACTCCCAACTTTCCCCAGACAGAGGAGAAGGCAAGAAAAAGTGATGGTCCAACAGCTGGCTGAGACATATGAGAGCCAGAAGGCACCCAAAGGAGTCAGTGATGGGTACTGGAGTGCCATCTCAACGGATGGACTGGTGGATAGCTGGGAAGATGGGTGGGTGGATGGACAGACGGGTGGACGAGTGGACAGGTGGATGGGTGGATGGGTGGACGGGTGGCTGGATGGATGGATGGATGGACTGATGGATGGATGAGGTGAGTAGGTGCTGGGTGGATGAGCTGGTGCACGACAGATAGGCAGATGAACTGAGGAATGAGTGCCTTCTGTCAAGGAGGGGTTAGAAGAAACAGATGGAAGGAAAGAAGACAGGAGGGCAGGGAAAAACCGTAGAGCATCTGCTACTTATCTTTGCAAAAATACCAGAATACTGTAGATTCAAAAGCAAGAAAGGGGAATCAAGAGTGCTTCTTGGAGGTGATCCCGAGCTGTCCCTGAGAGCTGTGTGCAGGCTGGCTGGGTGGACAGGAGTGAGGCAACTTGGCCCTGCACTCTTACGGGAGCCCCTGAGAGTCTGCATTACCTCTTCCACTGTGTTTTTTTAATGTATTTAGCACGGGGTCTACAAGGTCTCACTATGTAGATTGGACTCGTAGTGATTCTCCTGTTTTCAGCCTCCCAGCACTGGGATTACAGGCATACACCACCATACCCAGTCTCAATTGCTGTCTCAGCATGCCCAGGGGGCAGGGCCGGCACTGCACTTTGGGGATCAAATCCCCACCCCTGTGCTCTGCCTAAGTAGGCGCTTCAGTCCGCTGAGCATCTGGCCAGCCCTCTTCCACTGTATCAATGACATTTCATAAAGCTAATTTCCTACATACACCTCCACTCCCACACCCCTACATCATGCACAAATCTATTTTGTATACACATCAAACATATTTATCAATATTGCTTCTTTTTTTCCTGGGAACAAATGCAAATTGGATTTCATACATAATGCAAATCCTTTAATCCATACAAATCAGGTGGAAGGGTCCTCCCCGGATGCACGCACCAGGTTCTTTACAGACTAACAAGGCATCGGGCCCTGGTGCAGACCCTCCCTGGGCGGACCTGCACCCACGGCCCCTCGGAGGCCAGGTGTCAAGGCCGGTGCAAGGGCGATTTTTATTGCTTCGTTACTGCTCAACTCGGTGTCTCCAGCAGTTTGCCAAGGAGCCTGATTCCTGATCCACTGTAATTGAATAATCAATTGCCTCTTCTTTAATAACTGAATTTATTAAATGCAGAATATATACAGCTGATCATTCAAGGAACTAATTTGCAAGTCAGTTTTTGAGGGACTGTTTAAAGAGCAGATCCGTATGTTTCATAAATCTGGGATGGAGGGAAGGACGGAGTAAATGGCAAAGCAGGGAAATAAATTTCCATGGCGTGATTTGCATTCAATAAATATAATCTCATACCTCAGCCACACAGCCCACAGCAGACGAGCAGCACATTTCACTAACGAAGCAACAGGGTCTTCCTGCCCAACAGCTAAACAGAACAGCATTTACGGCTAGCAAGGTGTCCCATGGCAGGTCCCCCATCTCCTCCTTCCAGGGCCCCAAAGCCCACCACCCAGAGCTCACTACAAGGCCCTGAGCAGCACAGAGCTTCTGACTGAATGCCTGCCCTAAAGATGTAATGTTAGAAAACAGCACAGAGCACAAGGGCTACCTGCACAAGACAGTGAGCAGACAGGATGCAGGAGAATGCCCCCACGGACCAGCACCCCCACACCCAGTACTTGAGGGACGCTGGCAGCTCAGCGAAGTGGGGGCCCCCTTGGTAGCTGTCCCCAAGATGCTGACAGTGCCCTCGGCAAAACAACAGCAGACCCAGGGCCCGAAGTCGAGCAAGCTTGGAACTCTATGACAGTAAATTCATCTCTTTAATGCAGGACTTGTCTGAGTCTTTAAAGGTGCTGGGTCCTACGGAAGGATTTGTCCTGCTGTTTACAAAAGACTTGGACATCACTAATGTGCATAATGCCCATACCAGGGACACTGGCCAGCAACAAGCACTTCCTAATAATATTCTCCTCCTCTGCCGTCCACAGGCCTCTGATGCTAAAATAGCTGAATTGGAGCCTTCAAGAGGCACCAGGTCGCTAGGCCACCGCCAACAAGGGCCCCAGAACCGTAAATTAAGGACACCTCTGCACAGCGGTTCTGTGACATCACTGATGACCATGTTCACCCAGGGCTGGGAGTCAGTGGCTGCACCCAGCCAGGGAAGCCCCAGCAACAGCATGAAGTCAGGCACACATGGTACAAGCTTGGGCATGGGGCCTCTGAAAGCAGCGCTTCTGGTCTGTGTGCTGTCCCTGGGCAGACTGGGCTGGGCCTGAGGGAGGGGAGCACAGTGGTACATCCTCATCCTCATGACCCAGCCTGTGTGGAGCTGATGGCCCTGATGGGGTGCAACACCCCCTCCCTTCCCACATGGGTCTCTTTGGGTAGAAGTCCTGGGGTGAGTTGTGTCCCATCTGTCCTTTCCTAAGGGCTGAGCATCCACCCACCGTGCCCCAAGTAAAGGATGCACCATTCACAATGAGTCTGAGGACAGAGGCAGCTCTGACTGAGAATGTAGCTCAGGGGCTGCTCCCACAAGCCAAGCCTTACTGTGTCAGCCACCTGAGTCCCCAGAGCAGCCTGACAGGAGGCCCAGAGCTCTCAGCCCTGCCTGACCCTAATGCCACCTCCTTGCCCCTCTCCCCGCAGGCATCCAGCTGACCCATGCTCCCCACCACTGTCTGACAAAAACACCCCAACACCCTGATCGCCCATGAAGGCAACCCCTGCCGCCCTCTGCACCTCTGGGACTGAATCTCCCTACATGACACCCTGCCCCTTCTTTTCCTGGGCACCCACACATCTTTGCCTCAGAGTTTGGGGTGTTCATGCTTTGTCTGCCTCCCCCAGAGCCTGAGCATTAATCTGTTTGTGATTCAGCTCTAATCCCCCAGGTGGTTTGCAGTGGGAGCTGGCAATGAATGAGGGAATGAATGAGCAACTGATTGACTGATTGGATGAATGATAAATGGATAAATGAATTGCATGATATTCTCAAGCTTCCAGCTCCTGCCCAGAAGGTATGAACTGCCATGCAAGTGAATAATTGCACAATGAGTTTTATTTGTTATATACGGTGTTTATATTTGAAACAGTTGTCAACATTTAAGCCCTCTCCTCTGGTCAGGCATGATGGTGCACCCCTGTAATCCTAGCACTTGGTAGGCTGAGGCAAGAGGATCACTGTGAGTTCAAGGACAGCCTGGTGAATTCAAAAGCAGCTTGCACTACATAGTAAGACTCCATCTCAAGAAACACCCTTCCCACATTGTGGACTTCTAGGACCTCTGGGAGAAATGGAAAATTTGGGTACCTAGGCCAATGCTCCCTCAAGCAGCCCTGGACAACTAGAGCCATGTCCTTCCCCATGCAAGTGCACAGTAGGGCCACAGTCCCACACCTGTCATCATGGGCTGCACCCTGAGCCCCTGCAGCCCCTGGCTTGGCCCCCCAGAGGCCTCCTCATCATGTGTAGGTCCTGCACCCTATGTGTCCCCTCAGTCACACATCCAGGGCCTGTAGGAGCCAAGCCACAAGGCCACCCATGCAGGGTGGAACCCAGAGCCCCGGAGCCCACAGCTGCCCCCAACCCAAGGCCAAGGGAGCAGAGGCCAAGGGCAGCGACTCTGCTGGTCACACACTGTCACCATGGCCCCCTGGACATCTGGCCAGGTGGAGAGGAGACAGCTGGGAGCTCACAGGTGCCAGCTGATAAAGAGGGCCTCAGGTGAGACAGAGGAAAGGGGAGGCCGGACAGCGCCGTCTCTGTGGGGCTCGTGATGCTCATCCAGGCCCAGCATGCGCTGGCACACTCTCGCATACACAGAAGGGGACACCAGCACAGGCAGAGGCCTGTCCTTCTCTCATGGGGCCACAGATGCTGCAAAGGTGTCACTGAGCTCAGAAGCCCACTTATCTCAGTTGATACTGTCTTCCTATCTGTCCTTATGCACGGCCTGGCCCACGAGAAGCCCAGGTGCCTCCTGATGCAAGATCCACTGAGAGCTGGGCAAAGTGAGATTCAGCCCTGGCCCCCCACCCCACTGTGTTAGAGCCGTAAATGGTAACATGTTTTAATTTTTTCAGTTCCCTAATGAAATTTCAGGGCAGCTCCTCATGATCTCCATAATACCTTTCATTTGGCAAAACCCGCAGACAAAAGACAGGGCTCAGCATACACTATTTGGCCCCATATCAAACCATGCGCAAAGCCATCACCCATGAATGAGGCCATTGCCCTAACGCACCCACTTTACAGACCAGGAAACCATGGGCTGTGGGCTCAGTCTCCCTCAGCGCTCAGGCCCAGCTGCCTGCAACAGCCTGCATGCCCACAGTAAAGCCTGGCTTCTCTAGCCTGCGGCGGAGCAAAAAGGACTTCCTGGGCCCAGCAGGCCCTCGCTCCCCAACCCAACCAGCACTGCTCTGCTTCAGGACGGACACATCACACACTCAGATACAGGGCCCAAGGGAGACCCAGGCTGCCCGAGTCCGTGCTGTCTTCAACTCCTATGCAGAGCAGTGACGTCTGCCACTCAGCCTGGTAGCCCTGAAGAAGAGTATCAGGGGACATTTGGAAGATAATTATTCCACAGGATCCAAAGATATGTCTTGGGGACATAAATCTCAGGAAGTCTCTATGGAAACGCACCAGCCCGCATGTTGTTTTTATTAATGCTCTCAACAAAACATCCCTGGAATAAGCCTGCTCTCCCACACACGCCCCCCCCCCCCATGTGCACTTCCTTTCAGGCATGGGGGCCAGGGCAAAAAGGGGCTCAGAGAGCTGAGGTAGAGGTGACAGCTAGCGCAGAGGGGACCTTCCCCAGCTCCCAAGTCAACCCAGCCTGCTGAGTTCGCTAGGCACCCCAGCCCCTGCCCAGGACATGCTGGGCAAGTGTCAGGGACAAACCAGCTCTCCCAGGAGATGAGAGACAGGGGTGCTGGTGACTCCCGCGCCTTGGCTCACACCCATCAGCGTTCTCCAGGGTGGTGATCCCAGTGGTTTTGGCCCAGTGGGGCCTTCAGAGGCCCCAGCCCCAGCCCACACTGACCACAGCCAGGCAAGAACCAGGCAAGAACCAGCAGGACCTCAATCCACATAACTGTGACCACTCGCACCACTGAATCTGGAGATATGAGATTACCAGCTACTCTGACTGATGCAGACTGCACTGTCCCACACACTGTGCCTAAACTGACTCAGGATAGAAGCAAAGGGGCCTGCGACGCCAACAGGACAGCGAAGCCTTGTATAGCCATGGTGGCTCCTGCCCCGGACAAGCTCCAGGGGTTCTTCTCAGAGCAAGGTCCCGCCCTGGCCATGCGCTGAAGCAGGGCTTTGTTACCAAGCCCACATAAGGGACTCTCCATTCTTGTGGCACGGGCTGCTCTTATGGTAATGGGGTGCCTTTGGCTGCTGGCTCCAGTCCTGATAGCAAACCATCGAGGGAAGGCCACTTCCTCCTTAAATGATAGGAGCTGAAGGCCCAGAGAGGCCAAGGATTGGCCCACAGTCACACAGAGAGGATGGGTCCACTCCATCCCACCTGCTGGCCCTCGGCTGTCAGAGGTCTGTGGCCTGTGACATCAACTCAAACACACAGAGGACCCCTCATGTACCCGCTCCTAAGACAGTCCTTCTGAGACCCATGCAAGCAGGGAATCACCCCATTTTACAGGGAGGACGGGCTAGAGGGTTCCCTCGCCACTCCCACAGAGGACAGCTGCTGGCCCGAACAGGGCTCAGGAAGCTTTCACAGAGCCCAAGCCTGCTGAGGCTGCCAGCGGGGCGAGATGAATGGGGCTCTGTTCCCAGGTGGGGTGGACATCCCAACACTTGGTCCCCTGCCTGGGTTGTCCCCTCAAGGGACACACGTGGAGAGCACTTGCCCACTCGTGACAAGGTGGTGGCCCTCCTTGGGAACAACCCAAGGGCCATCCAGGGCCACTCAGCACTCAGCCCTCCGTGCTGCCCTAACGCTGTCCTCCCGCTGTGGTTTTCTGCTGTTTGCTAACTTGGCAGAGGTTGAGCCCAGACCTTTGCTACACCCACATCCTGTTTGTTGTTTCTAATCTTTTTGTTTGTTTGTTGTTTTTGCGGAACCAGGGATTCCTTGTACCGCCAGGGAAGCATTTATTCCACTGAGCCATCTCCCCAGCCCCTGTTGTCTCTAATCTTGAGACCAGATCTAGATAAATTCTCCAGGCCACACTTAAATTGAGATCCCCCTGCCTCAGGCTCCCAGAGACTGCACCACTCTCAGCTCCTCTCACCATCTCAGCAGACCCTCTGCATGGGTCCCTGGGGTTCTTTGGTGGCGTGGCCCAGCCCAGGGGTTCACAGCTTGGCCTTGCCAGGTCTCACCTAGCCTTGTGACCTCACCGCACCTCCCTCCCCTGCCCCCACAGCTCATGCCCCCAGTCCCCAGGGAAGGCAGCCAGGCTGTCCTCCCAGCACACATAGCGCTGCCTCTTTCAACAGTTTTACAGCCCAGCTTACACTGGCCCGACAGCCGGAGTGCAGTGTGTAGTGAAGAAATGCTTTTCATTATATTTTAAAGGAATGTTTGGGTAGAAAAATTGCATTGTTTATTCATTCCAATAATTTTCTATTCCAAGTATTTCACTGAAAACCAGATAATGGATTTCACTACCAGGAAACATTAAAGCCTCCAATAAACGAAGAAAAGAGAAAAAAAAAACTTAAAGGCGGAAGCGTGCCTTCCCAGGGCAGAATCCTGAGGGCCTCTGAATACACCTGTAGCACTAGGGTTGCAGCAATGTTGGGGGAGTACACATCCCCCACTTAGGGGACATCAGGGGCAGAGCCGAGAAGGACCCAGCAGGGCCAAGGGGAGGATGCCTGGGCCCTCACCACCCTCTGAGGTCAGATAGGCATCCTCAGGAACTCAGAACTCAGCTGCACAGACTTCACCCTCCCTCCCCAGCCACCCACATTGGCTCATTGGCCCCCATTGCCCTTGAGACTCCAGCCCCCAACCATGGCCCTGGCCAGGGTGAGATCTGGGGTTCCCTTGAGCACTGGCCAGGTGGCCCCAAGGTGCCCTGTCAGAGGAAAGGGCCAAAAGGGTGGCAGGGACACACAGATGTACCTGTGAATGCTCAAGTCTACACATCGGACCAGAGCACAGCGTGTACCGAGAACCGAAGGCACATCCGGGGTCCTGGCTGACAGCCGGGACAGCCAGAGCCCAGGTACAATCCCCCAGGCTCAGAGGATAGGCACTTGCTGGTCCTCTCTGCCTGGCTGAGGCCCCACTCATACTGGCCAAGGACAGAAACCGCAAGGTAAGGCATTCGAGCACCTGCAAAGCCCCTGGGGACTGCAGGCCTAGAGCTCCAGAGGGGCCCTCTTCCTATGGAGCAGAGCCACAAGGAGCTGCGAGAAGGGGCCTGGCCCAGTGCCTACCAAGCTACAAGAGCAGGGCCTCTCTCATGAGACCTATAAGGGACCAGGAAGCTGTACCTTCGACTCACTGCTGTGGGCTTCCCTGGATCCTGAGGACAGGACCCCAGTGCATAATCCTGAGGGCCTCCACTGAGGACCACGGGCCAGCAGCATGGCTCACAGCTGTGGGGCTGCCTGTGAGACGCCAGCAGGAGCCAGGAAGCTAACAGCAAGCACAGCCCGGGAAGGCAACAGGACTCCCCTGACCCCACCCCACCAGAGGTCCTTAACACTGAAAGAATCTACAAGCACCTGCCAGCTAAGCAAATCCTGACTGAGCACTTGATTTGGCCTGTGGGAGCCAGCGTGTGACCCCTAACTGTTGGGTAGACCCCTGGTCCCAGGAGACCAAAGCAGAGTCTCGGGCTGGGAGTAGTGCGGAGGACCTGTTGAAAACCACACCTGGAACTTCAATTTTGTCCACTGCCAATTTTGCTTCCAATTTGCCTCCCATATCTGAGGGCAGCCAGGGCTTCTCTGTCCCCTACAGGGGGACAGGACAGGGGTGGCTCCCAGCGATGCTGCCAATGGAGCCTAGGGCTTGAGTCTTGCCACATCTGGGCTCTGTCACTGACAGAAGATGGGACTATCTCCCTGTCTCCTCTGGACACTAGATGGTGCAGGGTGTGCCACATGGGTTTTGACTACAGTAGCCACTTGAAGAAGGGCAGGATTTCTCCCTCCAGGGTGACAGTAGGGTGAAAAGGACAGCATCCAGCACAGCAGGGTGGTAGGGGACAGGAGCGACACAGCCCTGAGGAAGTTACAGGACTTTTCACAGCTGGCCGGGATGTGGGGTAGACTTGAGGGCCAGAGGCTGCATGGAGCCCCTGCATGCTGTCCTGAATCCTGCCCTTCTCCAAGGTACATTTTCAAAGCCAGTCGAACATTCTCCAGAGACAAAACCTACCCCAGGCCCCCCGAGCCTCTGGTCCCTCAGCCCAAGGAGCTCCTGGATGTCACACAATGGTGTCGAAAGTGAGCCCTACTGCAGGAGCATGCAGCACACCCTAACTATGCCAGGCCAGGTTACCTGGTGGCTTTGGGCTGCATCTTCCCAAGTACTGACAGGGAAAGTTTCTCCTGCCAGAGATGCCAGCCTGAGGCCCCTCAGGAGCCACTGGGATCTGGGGACCCAGACAGAGAGCTGGGGCCACAGAGCCCCAGGGCTACAAGCTGATAGCAGGTCACCCCAAGACCACTTGAGTCCCCAAAGGTGCAGAGAGTACCCCACCTCCATGAAGCTTCCAAACTGAATTTCAACCTCAGGACCAGCCCTGTAGCCACCACCAGACCTTGCACTGTCCAAACTCCCACTGAGATCACAGCCAGACCCTGAAGCCCCCAGGCAGCACCCAAACCTTTCCCAGTCCACAGATGAGGCCCTGGATTCCAGGGTAATCGGGGGCCCTAGGTATCCATATCCCTTCCCATCCCACCTTCCTCTGAGTGGAGCCCACATGCAGGCCAGGAAAGCAACTCAGGCCACTGTTAATCTGAAAAGGGTCACGAATGGTTTCCAAAAGCATGAGAGACTATCCGTGCCCAGCCCTGGCGCCGGCACAGCTGGGACCGTTGGCATGCATCATGGAGTGAGCAGCAGCGGTGCAGAGGCTGGGCACCGCAGTGGCCTGGGAAGCAGCCAGCACAGTGACAGCTGTCCACTCGCTCCTCAGCCAAGCAGCAGCAAGCACAGTCTGCTGGCCAGTGCCCGTGTCATCTCTTGTCATAGGCACCCCACTATGTCACCATCTCTGAACACAGCCCCATAAAACCTACACTGGGATACAGGTCTGCACGCAGCCAAGGGCTCTGGTGTCACTGCCACTCCTGTCACCTGCCCCACACCAGAGCCACCTAGGGCAGAGACAATACTGAGAGCAACAAGGACAGCAGCCCATGCCTGGGCTAAAGTTCCCCGTGCACATGAAGCCTGCCTGGGAACAGCTACACTTCCCCCATTCGACAGACAGGGAAAATGAGGCCATGATTGTGAGAGCCACCAGGGTCAAACCCAAGTCTCCCGGAGACTACAGCTCAAGCTATTTCAGAGACACAGGAAATGGGACCACACTAGCCCAGCCTTTCTGTGACAATCCCATGCCAGTCCCCTAAAGTGTGTCCCATGAGAACCTGGCCACCACCAAGCCACACAAAGCAGCAATGACATTAATGACATCTGCACCTCTGGAGCCAAGCACTTGTGTGGCACCCTAGGCAGGACTTGGGCCATCACAGGGACTGTGTCTGCTCCCTAGCAAGGCAGCCTGACTGCACAGCCCACCCACCGCAACCAGGCTGGGAGTTGCAGTTGGCTCCTACAAAACAATAGAGTGCAGGGCCCAGCCCCTCACTGTCCCCTCCCAGCCTTGCCTGGCCAGGGACACCTGCCCCCATCCACAGAAGCTGGGCCCTGCATGCCCTGGGCCCAGGCATGCGGCCACCGGGTTCCCATGGCTGCTGCCTTCCCTGCCCCATTTCCCACCCAGCCCCCAAGGACAGGCGAGGGCACCCTGCAGCCTCAGTGCCAGGCACTGCTGCCCTGCATACTAAACCCAAGCTCTCCCCAAACAGCACCCCATGGGAAATTTGATCTGTTGCAACTACCACTCCTAACTGCCCCAAAGGGACTTTCCCACTTGTTAAACAGGAGTCTGGGGGGATAGGCAGGCCAGCAGAACGGGGTGGGGAGTCAGCAGCAACACAAAGGAGGTGTGGGGGTTCAGAACCAGGGATGCAGGGTCAAGGCCCAGCCTGAGGAGCCTGATACCGCTCTTATCACCCAAGGAACACAGGGGTCTTGAGGGTCCTGGCAGGCCCACTGCACCCACACTTGACATGCTACGTACAGGCTGAGGGGCCCAGAAGACAGGCAGGGCAGCAGCAGGGTGTCTTGCCTTGAGCAGTCTCCCCTTCCCTGTGCCTGGGAATCAGGAACTATGCTTTCTGCTCCAAGAGGAAATTTCAAGGGAAAACTGAGGCAGAAGGAGCATGGGGTTGGGGACAGGGCTCGGCAGAGCAGGGAGGGTCATCCCACACCTGAAAGGCCTCCGTGCAGCCTTGGACCCTCGGACCCTCGCTGGCCACACCCAGCTCCAGCCAGAATCCTATCCTTGGGTCCAGCATGCTCTATGCCCTGAAAACGGGCACAGGCCTGAGCTCTGGGCTCCACTGCCCCGAGCCAGCAGGCCGCCTGTGCCATGGTGAGGCTCACGCAGAGCAGTGTCTGAGAATTAGAAGACAGGAGGGTACACACACTGTGAGTAGCTGCTCCCTGGGCCTCGTAGGGCTGTGGACAAGGTGGCTGTGCTGACCCGGCTTTCCCTCCAAGAACCTGGAGTCTTGGTGCCCATTGGCTGTGGGACTCATCCTCCCCAGAAAACCCGGACCTGAGTGTCCACACACTACCTGAGTGACCGGCCTCAAGGAGACTCCAGCTCCACCCTGTCCCTTCTCCTGCAACTCAGTCATTGCTGCGAACCCAGCTGTGCATGGAGTCTTATAGGTCTAGAAGAAGCAGCAAGCTGGGTGGTGCTAGGAACCCTGGCACAGGGAAGATGAAGCCGAGGCCCCTGTGAGTGGGCTAAAGGCGGGACTGGTGCCCTGCACCTGTGACTCTCTGCATACTCGAGATGACTCCTGAAGTATCTTGTTTCCCATGACAACCCACCAGATGGACAGGGAGGAGCCCTGTGGTCACCACTGTGTCTTCACACCGTCCCTGGGTGCCATGTGGAAGAGCTGCTCAGGAACCGGCCACTGCATGGAAGCTGAGTGAAGAGGGGACAGAAGCCAGCCCCTTGTCCCCATAAGGGTGCAAACAATGAGCTAAAAGTAACCTGCCCAGGACCACAAAGGGACTTAGGGTAGACCAGATGTCCTTTCCAGCTACAGGCACTGGCTATTCAGAGCTGGGCTGTGGATACTGCAGATAACAATATAAAAAGCACGGCTAAATTTGGGTCTGAAATAAACAACCAATTATTTAGTTATATTTTAGCATGAATATGTCCCAAGTGATATTTGGATTTGAATTTCAAATAAACAACTAATCATTCTTAGTATATATCCCATGCTATGTTTGAAGTTCAAACAGTGAAGAATTTCTTAGTATAAGACTGTCCCCAGGTAATACTGGGTTGTACTTATTCTGAAAAGTATTTGATGTTTATCTGAAATCCAAATTATACATGCTTCTTGGGTTGTATTTGGGAACCACAGCCAAGAGTCGGTCTGAGTAAAAACCAAGGGTCTCCACTGCCAGATACCATCATGGAGTCTCTCCACAAAGAGCACAGGCTGAGTCTTCCAACTGCTATTGTCAGAGTCCCTCTCGATGCCCCAGCATTTAGAAGTAGCAGCCTTGGGAATCTGTGGGGAACCAGGCATGGAACTTCGGGCCTCACACGTGCTAGGAAGTGCTTACCACTGAGCACCCCACACCCTCCGGATGCCAACAGGACCCGGGGCTGGGCAGCAAGTGCTCCTTTTCATGACAGTCACGTTACACTGCCAACATCACCCAGACCAAGAGCAGGACCAGCTCCTGGGGCGGCCAGGCCTCTGCATGGCACGGGTGCTGCCAGCCATCACCTGGCGCTGACCTTGAGAGACGTGGTGGTCCTTGGCAGAACCCAGATGAGCACTTCTAATTGCCTTCACCCAGCCTTGGGCACCCTGGAAAACGAGAGCTTACCTCGCATTCCAACCAAGCACAGACACCACATACCCAACAAATGCCAGGCCCACGGAAGGGCTCTTGGGAGTAACTACAGGGGATGGCTTTTACACAGGTGAAACTTGGGGGGCTCTGTGTCTTCTTCCTCCTCCTGGCAGAGCAGGCCTGGTCAGCACCCATTCCTAGGGCCACCAAAGAGGCTCCCCCATGCAGGGGCTTCACACACAGCACCTCAAAACCACCGTGGTACCAGGGCCGCCTTGCAGTCTGCTCATCCCAGGAGCTCATCATGATGCCTTCTCATAACCCAGGGTCACTATCACAGCCCAGGGGCGCCAGCCCATGCCCCACCCCACACTGAACGATTGGAGTGAATCACAGTCCACATCTGCAACAGAATTCAGCCCGGAACTCGGTCCTGCTACACCCAGCTGCCCAACCTTTCCACCGATAAAAAGGGCACATTGGAGGCCGTGGCACAGGACAGACACAGCGCTTCCACAGCGGGGCACACCCTCCCTAGCACAGTCTCCTCTAGAGAGCCCAGGTGAGGCAGCACTGGCCCAGCCTTGCCCTCTTTAACAGTTTCCTGAGCTTTTATCTTCAAAGAAATCAAAAGAGCTGTTTCTTCTTCCTTTTATTCCCTCTCCTGACATCCCAAAGGGCAAAAGGGGTCTTGTCAGAACCTTCCCAGCAGAATCCCTGCTTTCTGCTCACAGGAAGGAACGGGCACACAAAGGACTTTGGGTGCACCTAGCAGGTGCAGGTCCAGCCCAGACAGCCGAGGCCCAGGGCTCCCCTCCTGCAAAGCCGTGGCACCACCAGGTCTGTCTGTGGTGAGCCTCCTCTCCGGCCCTGGGCACACTGGCAGCCTAGTGACGGGCTCCAGCTGCGCAGGGCCACAGCCCACCCAGGCCCCTCGCAGCCAGGCACAGACACGCAAAGCTGGCATTTTGCCTGCGGGAACCCTTGTGAGTGAGGAAGCAAGCCCCTCTGTACTGATGGCAGCACACTGGGGACAGAAAAGGCCCAAAAGTGGGGCATGCAACCCCAGAGGCTTAGGCAGGAGGACTGCAAATTCAACCCCAGCCTGGGCAGCCCAGCAACTCAGAGATCTTCTCTCAAAATATATATTTTTTAAAATAAAGAAGGGCTGGGGATATAGCCAAGTGCAAAGACCCTGGGCTCAGTGTCCACCCCGTGCTAGAGGACATAGGATTCAGACCTGGGGTGAGCAACAGGAAAGCTGAAGAAGTGGAGCCACTCCTGCTGGGGAACAGAGCAGCTGCCCTCCTTCCTGCTGAGCTCAACAATGGTGCACATGTCACAGCAGGATGGAGCTTGGAGGGGACCTCAGAGAGGACCTAAGCAGCCAGCTCTTGGGCAGGAGGGGTGAGGCTCATTCTCCAGGTACAAGGTACAAGGTAGGTGGAGTGTTGAAGCATAGAGCTAGGGACCCAGAAGTCCTGGGTTCAAATCCAGCCACTGCCGAGGACAGAATCCACACGCTTCATCCTGTCACTAATTAACAACACAAACACCAGGAGGAGCCCAAGCCCAACTTCCACCGACACACTTCCATGTCCACACACACCCAATTCCCCTCCACCTGAGAGCAACCAAGCTGTCCTGTGCCCACAGTGGCCCTGGTGGTCACCAGGAGAATCATCTGACCTTTACTTCATTGGGGCCCCTACAGGGCAGGGGCCTAAACTCCCTAAAACCACCTATAATTGTGTCCTTTTTCTTTCTTTCTTTCCTTACAGTACTGGAGGTGGAAACTGGAGCCTCCACAATGAGCTATTTCCCTAGACCTTTCGTATTTTTTTAGTTAAGAGACAAGGTCTCATTAAGTTGCTAAATTGCCCAAGCAGGGCTTGAATGCAGATCTGCCTCAGCCTCCCAGAGTGCTGGGCTTATAGGCTTGCACCACCAAGCCTGGCTTTTGTGTCTTTAGGAAAAAAAAAAAAAATGAGCTCACTCTGCACTTGGTTTTACCCAGCCTGCATTGCACCCAGGGACCCTACTGCACTCCACACCTTGCCTTCCTCCCCTCTGCAGCCTCTTCTAATTAAATCTAATTAAGCCTGGTTTTTTCTCAAGCCTCAGCAGCCAAAATTAATAAAATAATTTATTCTGTTGAGTACATCTGGCTCTTTGAGCAGTCCCATTGTAGTAATTTCATTTTTCCCCTATAAAGGCAACTTTTTTGCACGCCCCCATCCCCTGCAAATAACATATAATTTCTTCACCTTACTGCTGGGGAACTGGAAAAAGCTCTGATCCTGGGGGGAAATGTGTCACAGGTCTCTAGCAACCCCTGTCCCCAATTTGCCATGGTCTTCAGAACTCTAGAATATCAGGCACAGCACTTTCACTTGTTGGGTCTCTAACTCGGAACAGAACAGGCATGCATTGTGGGACCTGGCTTTGAGGCACACGTAGGAAAAAGAGAGAGAATGACACTGGCCCTCCAGGGACAGGCCATTCCATGGCCCCTGGGGATATGTCACTTCACTGTCCTGCAGAGCTTCCTGGCATAACCTGATGTGAGCACCCAGCACCTCTGAGGGGCTGTGACTGTGGGACCACCGAGCTGCCTGTGATAGGAGCTGGACACTCCAGGATGGGAAGCTAGGTCTGTTCTCCCTGTGGCTCCCGTGACACTGGTACAATACCTGGCCCAAAGTATGTTCTCAATAAAATTGGCTGAATACATGGCACAATGGAAGTTGCCAGTGCAGATCCCAGGCTCATTCTAGCTGCGTCTGGCTGCAGCTCTATGGAGACAGATGCGGTGGCTCCTCCCGGGAGATGGGGGAAGTCTCCTCTAGAAAGACTGGCTCTGCAGACACAGCCTGCACAACTGATGAAAGACAAAAGCCTTTTTCTGAATCAGAAGATAAAAGTGGTTTTAAGCAGGAGCCCCCCTGGACCACAAGTTTCACTGGCCTGTGTGGAAAAGCCATCTATTTTTATTGCAATCAATTTTGTTCAAGTTGGGTTTCCTAAAGAGGAGAATGAAAATGGCTCGTATTATCTGCTGCTTGTCAGAAGCTTTCCATTCTGTTTCTGCTCCCAGCCAGACCCAAGGCCCCAAACACCTCCTTCACCTCTGCCAAAAACTAAAAATAGCTGCCCAGGACTACACAGAGGCCAGTGCCACAGGAGGGCTGGAGGACCAGGTGAAGCCTCTTCCCATGTCCCAGATGAACCCAGCCCCAGCTAAGCCAGGAGTGGTCCCCAGAGCCAGGTCCCCACCTACAGGGACACAGAGGCTTCTCATTTCTGAGGCAAGGGCACTGGAGGCAGAGAATCCAGAGCACAGCACGTGCTGTCCTCGGCGGCTCCAATGCACAGCCACACGCCCAGGGCTGGGCACACTCTCTGCAGTGCCCTCCAGGGTCCAGCTGCTGCTGGACCCCTGTAGGAGCAGCCTCCCCACCTCCCGCGGTGCTGACCCTCCTGGCACCCACACCTAGTGCCCCACACCTGCCTCAGGGCCTGTGCACCTCAGACCTCTTGGCCTCTCTGTTCTTGCCCCAGATTTCCACAGGGCTCTGCACTTCCCCCTCAGAATTTCTCTAGCCGGTCACCTTTCCAGTGACACCACCTCTGCTGCCCTCCATCGCCCTATAGCAAAGCCCAAGTCCCTCCCTCTGTCACCCTATAGCAAAGCCCAAGTCCCTCCCTCTGTCACCCTATAGCAAAGCCCAAGTCCCTCCCTCTGTCACCCTATAGCAAAGCCCAAGTCCCTCCCTCTGTCACCCTATAGCAAAGCCCAAGTCCCTCCCTCCAAGAGTCTCTGTGCTCCTCACCCTGCACACACATACACACTTGTGCGTGGCTCTGTGTGCTTGTGCACACATATGTCCAGGTACAGATGCCTGCAGCTGTGTGGACACGAGCTGACTCCTTCACATCCACCCCACACCTCACATGCCTCCTCCATCCCAGGAGAGGGAGAAGATTCCCATCTGCTGTGTTTCCTGCTCTGCCCCAGCTCCCAGAACAAGGCCCCACCCAGTTGTGCCCATGCAAGATTTTGCCTGCAGTACTCACACAGCTGCCCCACAGGCGTGTGTGCACCACCAGTGTCACCCAGTGTGACAAGCTGCCTGCGAGGGAGCTCATCATATGTGCTGGTCTCACCTGCCCCCCAGGCACATGTGTCTCCAGTGTGCTGGACACAGCAGTCACAGACAGACTCGGGCAGCACCAGTGGTCCTGGCCAGGGCCCAGGCCTCTCCTGGTCTGGCTGGGTGCCCACCAGCCCCCTCCCAAGAAAGTTGTTGCCAGCAGACACGTGTGAGGCTCCTCTTGTCTGGCCACCCCACCACCCTGTGTGCCCAGCATCCTGAGGGGTCTCCTAAAGAAATTCTACATAGCCTAGAGTACACCATGGGATGCAAGGCCAAGAAAGCCAGGCCAGAGCCTTTGCATGACCCAGGCAAGGCGGCTCTGGGAAGGAGGATGCGGTTTCTCCCTGTCCAGCATATGTGCCCCACAGGCTAGATGCACAAGCCTAGGGCAGGAGAGACTCAGGACAATGCCAGGCAAGCATTCTCCAGCCAGGAAGATGTGCACTCTCCTCCCTTACTGGGAAGACAAACTCACAAGAGGACTCAAAGGTGAGGTAACAGGACAAAGCCAGGGCAGAGATGGTGCTGCATGAGCTGGGACTGTAGAACCTCGCGCTTGGAGTTTGGACACTGGGCCCCTGAGCCTGACCTCCTCCTTCTCTGGCCACCCAGGGCTGCTGCTGTCCCTTCCAATTCCTTTATACCAGCCTATGTCCAGGGACCCCAACTCCTCCAAGCCTTCCTCAGCTGTCCAGCCCAGGGCAGCCACTGCCCCAGGGTACGCCCTGGCCTGTGACTGCCCAGATGGCCCTTTGCCAGGCAGTGGGAGCAGATGGCAAAGCCATACTAAGCGCCCACTGCACACCTGGCACTTGGGTGCAAGGCACAGGACACTGCCCAGGCAGCTGAGAGACACAGATGGTGGAGGACCTTGGAAGCCTGGGTCCTCAGAGCCAACCTGGATCACCCTAGCTGTGCAGCACAAAGCCAGCACATCTGTCACTGCTCTGGCTGTGGTCATCCAGCGAGGCCCCTGACTGGCCGGGTCACTGGACAATAGAGCATTCCTGGAAGTCCTCAGGCCCAGAGCCCCTGACGGCACAGGTGTGGCCCTGATAGTTTACTTCGTGACAAAGCCACCAACTACACTGACAGTGCCGTTATCTTCCAGGGCACTCTGCTCCCTTTCTGCAGCAGCAAGACAAGCCAGCCAGAGGAGAGGACAGTGGAGCCGATGCTATGCCCACCAGGCTCGGGACACATCAGCGGCCTGCATAGGGCCAGAGGCTCAGGGATGAGGCCTTTCCAGCCCTTCTACGACGGGGGTTTTCTCCTTGTCCCTACAGGTAGCAAACCTGGCTTAACCCTGGCCTGGGTCCCCAAACCTTGGCAAGCCAGCTCCTATAGGCACCTGCAGGCTCCCTCGACCTCCCCTAGGCCCCTGTGTATGCCCCATGCTTGTCTCCAGCCCAGCCACCCCGTCAGGAAGGTGATGGTTGTGCAGACGGGCACCACATCACCCTCCTGGTACTCTGGCAGTGTTACTGCAGCTGCTGCCCTGTCACAGAGGCAATCACTCTGGTCATAGGCAGAGCTTGCCCAGGTGGCTTTATGCAGCCTGGACCACCCCACTAGCACTAAGTCTGCTGGACGGGACTGAGCTGAAGCTTGCCCTGCACCCCTGCAAAAGTGGGGCTCCCACAGCAGGAGGGAGCCAGGGCAGGGTGTGCACAGCGTGGCACACGCCCACTGAAGCGGCAGCAGCTGGCCCAGCCAGGAGCCCCCCACACAGCACAGAGCCCCAGTGCCGAGGGCTCAGATTGAAATGTCGGCGCTGAGCAGGAGTCTAAAGGTCATGGACCACGAAGCTTGGCAGGGAAGCAAATTAAGAGCTTAGGACCAGAACCCTGGGGGGCCGCTGAGATGATGAAAAGAATAAATCCACCACCCTGAGCCGCCCAGGCTGTGACATAATGAGGCCGCACGCTGTGCCTCGCTCCCTAACTAGTGGTCCGCAGTGTCCAAGCAGCAGCCTGTGACCCCGCCCCAGCATCTGGGCAGTTCTATGAGGAGCCTCGGTGGCCCAGGTCCCAGCAGCCCCCAGAGGCGGTGGCAGCACCCACCTGTGCCCCTTCCTCCCAGCCCCCAGAAGGCTTCCCCAGCCCTGTCAGCTTATCAGACTTGCTGGGATCCAGCACCACGGGTCCCCCGAGTCCACAGCCCTAGCACCCCCAGGCCTCCCCCAGGGCCATGCAGGACCCTGTTCCAGCGGCCATCTGCACTTCCATCCCCGAAGCACTGCCCCTCCAACTCTAACATCCCTCCCGATCCTCATCACAGCATGATCTGGGCTGTGGCTGTGGCATCCACACCCCTGGTGGTACCCAGGGGATGGGGCTGCAGGGGACCCAAGGACCCCCACGAGGCTTGCTCCGCAGAGGCAGATGTCTGCACCTCAGCCCTGCATGGCCAGCCCAATCCCCTCTCCAGCACCATCCTGCACCAACAAGGGTGCACGCCCACACCTGCCAGCCTCCCACCTATCTCCAGTGCCCCCACATATGTCCTTGTCACTGCTCCTGATGTACATCAGCCTGGAATCTTGACCTCCCGAACCCAAGCAATCACACTTGCTCCAAAAGTGCCAAGCCCACCTCCATTACAAAGGATTCCCAAATCCTCTGCACTGAGCCTAAAATGAGTTACCCTCTGTCCTTCTGCATCCTCACCAGATGCTGCCTGGCCTCTCTAACACAATGGTCCATGTTCTCCTTTATTATATTGGACCACTCTCTCTGTAGAGATGCAATAAACATTTTCTAAGTAACTGGATGGGTGGGCAGATGGATGCATATACTGATAAATAGATGAATAGATAAAATGGGAACATGGATGATAGGTGGATATACAGATGGACAAACCAAAAGATGGGGAGGACAACTGGGAACATGGATGGATGGATGGATGGATGGATGGATGGATGGATGGACAAAGAGGAACAGAAGGACAAATGAGGGCATGGATAGATGGGTAGATGGTAAATAGGTATAACTAGCTGTGATGATTTTCTGAGTCATGGACTGGTCTAATATTTGGTCAAATATTATTCTAGGTCAGTCATGACAAACTTTATACAGACCAAACTGTGCAGTGCCCAAACTGCAAACCCCAACCCACTTATTTATCACAACATGACAACACTATAATTAAATTTCAATGTGAGGGTTTAGTTTAGAAAAAAAACAGCCCATTTGTAAGCAACTTTTGTCTTAAAAGAAAATCAACACGCCATCACTATCCTAGGCGTGAGGATGTCTGTGGGCGAGATTAACAGATAAATGATGGTCTGGGTAGAACAAACTGCCCTTTATAATAGGACTCACCCAGTCAAGTGAAGTCCTGCACAGGAGAAAAGGCTCACCCTCCTCCAGGGAGAAGAGGATTCTCTGACAGGAGGCTTCCAGACTGGACCCGTGTTTCTTCCTGGTTCTGCCTCCTTTGGACTCAAACTAGCACAAGGCTCCACAGACCTAGGGCCGCCCAGCCCGTAATTCGGGGACCAGATCCTCTAATGAATGTTGTTACGAGGGCACAGGAAGATACATGTGTGCCTGTACACCACACACTTCTGTCTCCCTGGTCCTGGTCCTGGAGAAGTGACTGATACGTGAGATTCTGGCACTGTTCCTGCCCTGAGACACCATACACATGACTATGGGACAGCATGACCATGGCAGGAGCTCTCAGACCTTTGCTCAGACTGTGAGCAGCTGCCCTCTGCCCTGGCGAAGAACCAGGAATGATGTGCCAGTGAGTGCCCACCTGCCCGGCCAAATGGGACACTCAGGCCCTCTCCTTCACCCAAAGCAGATCCCAGAGGTGGACACTCACAAGCTATGTGACCTCGTAAAAGTGCCCAGCCCTGCCCTTTAGCAGAGTGAGAAAAGGGTTTGCCTCATCCACTATGGTGGATTTGAACCAATTCTCTCATGTAAAGCTCTAGCACAAAGCCTGGTGCCAACAGCTTTTGAGGTGGGCAGCAGGAGTAGGGTCGAGAGCCCCGGCCCTCACTCCATGAGGCCCCTTGTGGCCCCTGGAGCTCAGGCCCACCCTCCTTCCTCCTTCCAGGACACTGCAGGGACCACTTCCTGCTCCAGAAAGCACAGAGATGGCACAGCCCTGGGCTCACAGGCACAGGGTGTACACATGTCCAGAGCACCCCTGGACATGACAGCGGCTGGCAAGGGCGACAGAGCCCTGGAACAGGGGCATGTACGGGCCCAGGCCAGGCTCTGAGCCACATGGTTCTGCACCCAGAAAAGTTTTCAACAGCCAGGCATGCAGCTGGAAGGCACAGTGTGTAATCAAAGCCTTAATGAATCAGAGATTCCTGGATTTCTCTTTAATCCTTCAATAAAGCCCGGGTACAGACACAGGTGTGGGGCCGGGGAGTGAGGAACCACAGCCTTGAAATTGAAATCACAGAGCTTCTCCCAGGCAGCTTTCTGCTTCTCTACTGGTGGGCTGCTAATAAAACTGGTCTCTGAGGCTGGTGCCCCCATGAGCAGGTGCACTACCTCCTGACTCCGGGAACCCAGATGACCCCCGCAAAGGCAGTGTCCCCCAAGAGGCCATTCACTCAGGACCCACAGGCCTGGCATCCCCCAAGGAGATGTCAGGGACAAGGCCTGGCCCAAGCTCACCTTGCCTCTACCCACCAGTCCCCAAGAACTCCTCCCCGAGAGCCAAGAGAGACCTCGAGGCCAGAGCATGGTGGGCTCTAACCCTCTAAGCTGGGCTCTGGCACAGAGTGGTGCGGGGCAGGGAGGTCTCTCGGGGACATCTGCACCTAGAGCACGTGACATGCGTGTGGACCAGGCACCCAAGCACACACTGCCAGTAAATCTGTCCTTTGAAACCATCAGCTATGTGGATAGAGTCATTTCCCAAGGTATTGATTTGCTTAGTGCCTGTCAATACAATCATGTAAAATTTTAAAAATTAGTATCATTCTAAGGGCATAGCAATAGGAAAAGGACAAAAAAAATGACACTGGAGTCACCTGTCATCATCAAAGGATTTTCGCCGGCATGGGCAAGCACCTTCAATACGCCATGTAGCCAAAGCCTTTGGTGCTGACCTCCACAGAGAGCAGAAAGGGAGTGTCCCGGGAGGCTGGTCATGAGTGTTCCTGCATCTGCCTCCCAGCAAGGCCTGCAGGCTACCCTGCCGCAGTCCTAATTGGACCCAGGGTGCTGGCATCCCTGCCTTCCTGGGTCAGGGATAAAGTGGCCGCAGATGCACCACGGTGTGCAGTGTGGGCACAGAGGTCTCTAGGGGGTGCCAGGACCACCCAGGGGGCGGTGGCAAGGCGCCTGTCCTGACTTCCCTGCTCATGGGCCCTCCAACCACCCTCAGCGCCTGCCACACCTGACTTGGATTGTATCACCGTGCCCAGCAACACGCCTAAGAAAGGCGTGCAGTCCCAGGGGTGTGGCCACAGGTGCATGGCCACAGGTGGGTGTCACAGGCATGCAGTTGCCACATCCGGGTCCTCAGGCCCACCCCAGTCACACCCAAGCCATCTGCACTGCCTTATGCTTTGACTCCCTGTCCCACCCTGCTTCCCGCCACTGTAGATTGCACTATTCTGAGCTTCGTGTGGACAAAATCCAACAACATGTGGCCTTTTGTGACTGACTTCTTTCTCCGAGCACAGTGTCTTCCGAGTCCGCCCATGTTGCTGGAGGTGGTAGCACTTCACCTTTTCCGTGGCCAAGTTGAGCTGCGTCCATCGCTGGGATGGACCACGTTCAGTTCACCCCTCTGTGGCCACACGTGCGGGCTGTTCCCACCTCTGACTCTCCTGTGTGGTGACAGCGCAAACACAGGCTCTCGCTTCCCTGGGGTGTACGCCGCTGTCCAGGCCATACCATGCTCTTTTCCCTTCTCTTTTCTTCCCCTTCCTGTTTTGTTCTGAGATAAAAGATGGCTCCACACGGTGCCCCTATGAGCAGGTACCCTGCAGCAACCCCTGCCCACAGAAACCCAGAAAACCCCTGCAAAGGCAGTGTCACCGTTCTGCAGACCCTGGAAGCCCAGGCCAGCCTTGAGCTCTCAGTGATCTTCTAACCTCAGCCTCCTGAGTGTTTGGATTTCAGGACCCCCGGCATTGGTCCAATGGGGATGCTGTGAATGGGGGTCAGGGACACGGGTGACCCTCGCCTGTTTCCCTGTAACCCCAGCTCCCTCACCGGGAGTGGAAGAGCATCATGGGTGGGCCTGCCTCAAAGAAAGCAGCCTTGGTGTTCTCTGCTCTTCGGTCAGAAAGGGATGCTCACCATCCTGTTCACTCTGCAGATGCTAGGCCACCCCTGACCCTCCTGGGACCTGTGGGTGAGCTCCTCTCCAACCTTCTAACCCTAGGAGAGGCCAGTAGACCCCTGGGCTTGGTCCTGACCCCTCAGCAGCTTCAGCTCAACAACACAAGAGAAATAAACAAAAGCAGGTGACATTTGCCACCAGAACTTGGGGTCACTGGTCCCTCAGGGCTATGGCCAGCTCTGTGGGCAGGAAGGACAGATTCAACCATGACCCACCTACACAGTAATTATGATTTATTAAACAGTGGCTGAGTACTCTGGCCTCTCCCCCACCCACCTAACAAATCAGCAGAGCATTGCTTTGCTTAGAAAAATCATTGTTTTTGTAACAAAGCAAACCTGTGTGACAGCCCCTTGATGAACCACTTACTCCCTAGAGCAGTGTGGAATCACAGGCTGCACCAATGCAGCTGCAGGGAGCCCGCACACCACCCAGCGCGGCAGCCTGCACACTGGCACTGGGGTGGACCCAGGAAGCGCGGCCCTAGGGGAGAGGAGAGGAGTCCAGGGCACCGCCATAACCCTCCACCCAAACCGCCACAGATGGGGCTGATGGCTTGCATCCGATCCCTTCTCTGGCCTGCTCCAGCCTCACCCATCTAATGAGCACTGAAGATATTCCCAGAAAACAGCTGGGCATGGGTGGCTCCATGCCCTCCCTTATCTTCCTCCCACCGCAAGGTGGGCACCAAAGCCATCTTTCCAGCTGAGCTCTGTGTAAGGCAACAAGAGGAATATGTGAGGGGATCCCGTGGAGGGGCTTGGAGTACCATGCCCCCTTGGACAAAGGCAAGGGTGCCCCCATCCACATAGGAGTCTCTCAGGGATGACCCCAAAGTCCCAATCTATGACACCTCAGAATCATGCAGGCACCCAGCCACAGCCAGACTGAAGAAATCAGGCACCCTGGGTGCAGCTCAGGCAGTAAGTGTCCTAAAGCAACCGTGGGACCCCAGGACCCAGGCTATCTGTCCCTGGTGACACCTCAAATTCAATGTGGACCCCAGCCCCTACCTTTAGGAAGCTACTATTTCTGGTAAAGACAGATGGGGATACACATGCATGTGCACAGGCACACACTCAAGCAAAGTGAATATACAGAAGATAGAGTGAATGGTACAGAAAGACAGACTGCGTGGAGGCTGGGGCAGGAGGACCACTGAGCATTCAAGACCAGTCCTGGACTACGTCCTGAGATCCTGCTCCCTCATACCCCCCCAAAATGAAGATGTCTTCAGTGACTCACGGGCAGGGACACATTGGACAAACAGATGGCTCACATCCCGGGGGCAGAGCAGGTCACTGTGAGAACAATTCATGGGCTGCTGATTTCGGGAATTTTCCCTGTAATGATTTTGCACCCTGGGTGACTGTGGGTAACTGCAGCCATAGAAAGCAGGGCCTCTAAGAAAAGCATTGAATGACAAAGGAAGGAACCAAGAGACACAAGGAAGACACCTCTCAGGAAGGAGCCTCAGGAAGGCCGCCCAGGAGACCCCAGGGAGCCCACCTGCAGCCCAGGAAAGGTGACCGCTGAGCACTGGCTATGAGCCACAAATGGCCCAGTATGGCCGACGCTTCAAGAACATGGAATGACAGGGTGCTCTGAGCAAAGGCCAGGCAGGGTGGCACAGAGAGAGAGTTCAGACTTCTTTCTTTTATTTTTTTGTGGGGTTGTTTATTTGTTTGTTTGCTTGTTTGAGGCAGAGTCTCACTAAGTTGTTAAGGTGCCCAAGCTGGGTTTGAATTTTCCATCCTCCTGCCTCAGCCTCCCAGTGTTGGGCTGATGGCCGCGCGCCGCGCACCCCCATGGAGAGTTTGGATTTCACCTTGACAACCGAAAAGCTGCCACACAAAGCTTCCAGGTTCTATGGTACACGTGGACTGTGGCACCCTCCTGACGCTAAAGTGTTGCCTTCCTGTCTTCCTCCCTCAAATCCCGAGGCTCCAGAGATCTCAAACAATCACGGGCTCACCCAGTCAAACTCGGAGAAGTTATCGGTCATTTTTCAATTCCTCCATCTGGTGTTTCTGTCTATCCTGTACACGGAGTACAAACACAAAAAGGAAGCAGCACTATGTTTAACAAGGAACGATTTTTAAATATCTTTAATCCCCCAAGTGAGGAATGATTTCAGTGGGCTGGAGTCAATATCTATAATTAATATCTATGAAAAGTTGCATCCAAGTTACAAAAAAAAAATTCCCAGACTAAAACTCCTCATGTGATTCTGAGGTAATTAACAGTTCAGTCTCCACTGTAGTAAAAATAGGCTACTACCTGAAAGTAATTTCCTCTCGGGCCTCTGGCTCAGGGACCAACAAGGAGGAAGCCATTAGAATCCGCTCACGGGGCACTAATAGGAAGAGACAGTGGGGAAAGCAGCCGGGCAGCCAAGCACAGTTTGGGTACAAAACAGCAGGATCTGGGGCTGTGTTTCCCGAGAGCGTGGACTCACCGAGCTGCCAGCTTCTCTGTCTCAGGAAGGACAAACTGGCGGCTCAGCCCACAATGGCCCTTCACATACAGACACAGGGTGTACCATGTCACCCACAGGAAGCCAGGCCTCAGAGGCTGCTTCTTGCCCGGCGTCCCTTAGCTGTGCCCTGCCCGGCCTGGCTCTGTCCCCAGTGACCCCGAGGCCAGAGTCCCACCCTGTGGCCTCCCCATAACCCCTTTCTACCCTTTCCTTTCTCTGTGTGCCCTCGCCCTGCACCCAGCACAGCTGAGCAGTGAGCACCCAGCTCAGCCAGGGCCTGGGGCAGCCCCGCCCCGCCCCACTCTGGGGAGACTCCCCACAGCCAGGGATGCTTCTCAACAGCTGTTTCCAGGGGTCCAAAAGCCTTGTGTCAACAAGCCGGAAGCAAGTCCCCTACTGAAGCCTGGAGGGGAACTGCTTGAATGTGCCTTACAAATAACCTTCTCTGGCTGGCCACGCTGGCACACGCCTGGAGTTCCAGCACTCAGGAAGGCTGAGGCAGGGAAATTACAAGCTCAAGCTCAGCAGGAACAATTTAGCAATTTAGTGAGACCCTGCCTCAGAATAAAAAGGAATAATAGAAGAGCTGGGATGTACCTCAGTGCAAAGAACCTAGGCTCTACCCACAGCCACTTGGCCACTTTATCATCCATCTGGAGCAGACCCCACAGTGTCCCAGGGCCAAGGCACAGACAAGCCCTCGGTCCTCATGGCACAGCATCCAGGGAAGGAGGACCAGGGCAGAGCCAAGGGACAGTAGGGTGCAGGACTCAGGCAAGGCAGGATCAGGGAGGCCAGGGGACTGGAGAAGAGAGGGACAGTCATTCAGGTAGCCCCACAGGCAGGGACTTAACCAAGCCGGCAGGGGGAACGAGGCCAGGGAGGCAGTGTGGCCAGGTGAGGGCTGGGAAGCTCCAGGAGGGTTTCAGCCAAGCAGAAAGGACAGCCCAGACCCTTGCAGCAGCTGCGCTTCGTCCAGAAGAACCCACGGAAGACATACCCTCCATCCCCGCGGCTGTCCTGCTGCAGGCCAGGGTGATGTCCATCAGCACCCAAGGCTGCCCACACCTGCCCGCCTGAGCCCCGGGTTACCTCCTGGGGGCTCTGAAGGTGTGAGTGGGGAGCATGACATGGGAGGTCACCTGGGTGGCAACAGGGACCAGTGATATCACCAAGGCCTCACGAGGAGGCAGAGGTAGTGTCCAAGATACCGGGCAGGAGGGACACGGAAGCAACACCATCTGACGAACCAGGGTAGACAGATTGTGCCTGTCCCTGGCGTCCCTGGGAAGAGCCAGCCCTGCACCCAGGACTGCAGCCCAGAGGGATGTACGCTGGACTTCCAGCCTCCAAGGCTGGGACAGGCTCACTTGCATTGTTTTACTTATTCGTTTGCTTAATTATTTGTTTATTTATAAGACCCAGGGCCTTCACACTGAACATCCTCAGCCTTCTTATACCTTTTAACTGCAGTAGGGGTCTCACTAAGTTCCTCAGCTGCACCGGCTGGGCTCTGACCTGCCTGGGCTAGGCACTGCCAACAGCCCTGAGCTCAAGTCCCAGGACAAGGCAAGCTCCTCCCCCCGCACTTCTGCTCTCTAACATGTGCATCTGCCCATGACAGCACTCAGGTCGCAGGTAGGGCTTCGTGCCCGCTCTGACCCCTTCTCTGACACTCCCAGGCAGATCAGAGCCACGGCAGGAGCTCAGCAAGAGAGCTGGGCACCCTCCTGGGCCCAGGCAAGCTGCAGCCTCACCTCCTCCACAACCTTGGCCCATGCTGATCTCACCAGCCCTGGGCAAAGACCAGACGCTGGGGAATGTGCTGCCTCAGCAAAGGGTGAGTGTAGTCACTGGTATCCCAGCGGCACATGGTGATCTCAGAACATCCTGGGAATTCTGGGAGCCGGTGAGTCCCACACGCCCTAGGTTCCCACTCGGCGTTTGTTGAATGAATCTCCAAGAGCCTCCCACCCTCCCTCTGTCCCTGGCTGGCAGAGCTGCAGGCAAAGGCTGGCTTCCTTCTTGGAAGACAAGAGAGCCCCATCTGGGTTCACCTCCACTCCCATGCTCCTGTCAGCACCGAGGTTGGAGGCTGCAGGCACCCAAACAAGCCCTCCCAGCCACTTCCCGGGAGAGCCAGCCAGACCCACAAGCTGCTCCAGGCATGAAACAGGCGCTTGGAGCAAGCGGTCCAGAGGGTGGCCAGGATTCACTGCAGGCAAGCTTGCCCCACCGCCTTGCCTTGGCTTCCTCCAGTGTGTGAAGCAGCCAGCACCACCCACGTTCCCGGATTTCACAGGAGAGGTCCCAGGGTGAGACCTGCCTCATGCACAGGGTGCTAATGAGGGCAGCCGCAGGCAATCTTCAGCCTGATCCTTGTGGAGCACACCCCTGAGAGGAAGGGGACACCCAGGGCAGCAGGACCTGAGACTCAGACAGCTGGGCAGAGCCCGGTCTGCCTACCGCTGAGCGCTGGAGCCAGCCACACCGAAGCCAGACCCCAGGCAGGCACACCAGATCCCTACGCTCAGCCTATCAATTACACTTTCTCACGTTTGCAGTCAAAGTCTGCTTTCTGATCTGTCCCAAAGAGCCCCGCGTACCGCACTTGTTTTGGTGCACAGCACTGTGGGAAACATAGAGGGAAAACAGGAAATAGGAACTTGTACCCCACTCTCGAGTAACTTGAAGCCTAACTGGGAGGATCCGACGCATCACCAGGTGGGCACTGTGCAGTGGGACCGGAATTCTTCACGAGAGACCGGAGGAAGGGTAGAGCCCTCAGCCCTCCTAGCATAGGAATTCTTCCCACAGCCACACTGCAGGACAGGTGCCCAAGGACGGGGGCCACCAAAAGGAACCCAGCCACACTGAGGCCTGGGAACATTCCTGATAGAATTAAACAGAAACCGACACTAAGATAACATTCATGATCTACTTTCACTACTAGAAAAAATTCCATTCCATTTTCTTCCAGATGGAAAGAGAATAAAAGGGATTGAGGATTAAGGGATTAAGGGCAGAGCCTTAGCCACTTACCCACGCCCCTTCATCTCACAGTGGTACCCGGCCTGTCACAGGCTTTCCTCTTAGTGGCTGTTGGGAAGTGCAGTGCTGGGTGGAATTCAGTGGGGGCGATCTGCAACCACGACAGGCATTGTTTGGGAGTTGCCACCTGTCTTCCCCCAGCACTCTGCTCCTGGGTCCCTGCTGTCCCCAGCACTGTGAGCTGCCACAGCCGAACTGCTCCCTCCACCTGAGACCACTCCATCCTCTCCTTTCCCATCCCTCCATCCCTAGAAGAAGCTTCTAGAGTTCTCCAGGCAAGACCCAGACTCAAAGTCAGAATTTATTGCCTTAAGAAAATACAATACAGAAACATGAAATTTCTAGAATTTGTGGATATGACTCAGCTCCGCCATAAACCCTCAGAGTTTTAGAGAATAGAAGGCATTGCCCCCAGCCTGGGCCTGGGTCCCAGCTGCCTGTCACACCCACGGCTTAGGAAGGGCTGCCGAGCCAGGTGATGGTGCTCAGCAGCCAAGCTGCAGACAGCCTGAGACGCCAAGCTTTGCACCCAACCCCGAGAGTGTCACCTCACCTCATGGCCGCTGTCACCCACCTGAAGTGGGTGCAGCTCACTCCTCACTTTATAGGACCTCTACTCAGAAGGTCAGGCGACTGCAAAGGCTATGGAGTGGGCACCATCACGGGTTGGCCACCCGTAGTCCTTGGCAGGCAGTGGACATGGGCAGGTGGGTTCCAGATGACCAGTCTCTCCCGCCCTTCCCCAGCACCCTTTCGGCCCCAGGCCACACCAGCTCCCCTCTAGTGCCCTAAGGCAGGCAGGGACCCTGTCCATCCCTGCTATGTCACCCTGTACTTGGCAGTGTGCCTGGCCAGAGCCACAGAGTCGGTGCTTCAGGAATGAATCAGCCACCTAGAAGCCGCCTCTGAACACTGTCTGGGCTACATTCAAATTTGGGCAGAGTCCTTCACATCAGGGCATGCTCATGATCCGTCACTCACGTCCTACCCAACGCCTGACCCCGGGTGAGCTCAGGGGACAAGAAAAACCAGGTTGGAAGTGACCACAGCACTCATAGATCAGGGGTGTGCACCAAACCTGGGAAGGCAGCCAAGGGACAGCACCACCCAGCCCAGTCGCAAGCCGGTCTCCTCTGCAGTCAGACAGGCACGGTTCCGATGCTTTCTAAAGACAGGAGCCAGGGCCTGACCCCTACTGGCCCCCAAGTCCTCCCACACTGGGAACCAAAAAGTGTCTCCAGGCCTTAGGACAGGCCATGCAGAGGGGAAAGGAGGCCAGCGAGGCCTAGTGGGAGGAGTAGCCCCTCCGCCCCGAAGCTTGTGACGGGTGGGGGTGACAGGCAGCACCTGCGCTAGATTGCCAACTGGTGGTCAACTAGTTACACTTCGCTGAATTGAGCCAGTGCGGGACTCGGTGTGGGAGTCCATATGAGGCGTGCTGTTGGCAGCATAAGAGGCAGAACTGGAGAAGCTGTCAAGAGGGTATTAGGGACGCTGTTTAGAGAAGCTGTTGGACCTGTTAAAAGCCACTGATTCTCTTGGGCTGTTCTGCTGGGGGACTTTGTCATGCTGGCTTTCCTGATGAACTAACTGGGCTGTCTTTGTTAGCAGAGGAGCTCAGGACCTCACGGTCGCTGAGGATGGCTGTGGTACTTCTCAGGGGAGCTCCGGTCCTCACCTTGAGCATCACTTGCCGGCTGCAGCGCAGGCCCCTCCGCCTGTGAGCATGGTCCTTCATCCTGCTGGTTCAGACTGTCTAGCCTCCACCCCTGAGCCTTGGGCCTTCCCGGCACAGATGCATGACACGGGCTGCATGAGACATTGTCGTGGGCTCTGGGCCTCCAGCTGGACTTGTGAGAGGCACCGTGATGGGCTCCAGGTCTTCAGCTGGACTCACGCAGGACACTGGGATCCAGGCCCTCCGGTGGACTCTTCGGTCTCTAACGTGTGAACAGGTTTCCTGTGTTCCTTGCATACAATCCTTTGGGTGATTCATTATAAAACAGTCTTATAAAATATGTGTCTCCCAAACCACAGCACCTGGGTTCACAGCAAAGCGGGTCCCCACTCTCCAGGCCCAGGGAAGAAAAGAAGACTGAAGCTCCTTGAGGTCACAAGGTTCTGCCTCAGAACCACGGGCAGCCGGAAGGCCACAGTGGGGCAGAGCACGGGCCAGGTGTGGGTCAGGCAGGACCAGGATGATCGTGTGCCCCACGCTGTGCTCGCAGCCAGCAGCCTCCCAGACATGGCCTGAGCTCAGGTTTCCCAGCCCGGCAATGGCCATAGACAGTTCTCTGCAGCCTCAACTGTGGGCCCAGGAGACAGGAAGTGGGTGTAAGCCAGACAGTTTATCCTCAGAAAAACCCGGCACCAGGGGGGACAAAGAAGACACAGGCAAGTCCAGCCAGATGCTCCCAGGACTGAGAGGACAGAGCACCACCCTTTGTCCTGTGGATGGCCATAGTATCCCTACTGGGGGCTGCAGAGTCACAGGGAGCCAGGCCCAGGTACACCAAATGCACATGGCTGGCCTGGAGCTCCAGAGCCAACTGCAGGTGCCGGGCTCACCGCATGGTCTGGGAAGCTTTCAACTTCCTGCCGGACTCACCGCATGGGCTGCCTGGAGACAAGAGGATGCCAACTCAGGGAGGAGGGGATCTGGGCTCAGCTAGAAGCCAGAGGCCCCGTGAGGCAAGGCTGTATCCACATGCACTGATGCACCACCTCTTCCCAGAGCCCCTGTGCTTCCCCTGGTCCCACCCTGGGTCCCACATGGTGTCCTGGCCTGCCACCACCCCTCCCATGACACTGCACATGCCACGGGCAGATCCTCTGCCTCCCTGCTCAGACAGCCTAGGACATAGCCGACACATAGCAGGTCTGTAGGATAAAGCAGGCTCAGGGAAGCTCTGTCCCCTTGGCTGTCCTGCCAGGACCCGCCCTGACCATACCCCCAATTTCCCAAGGGCAGTGTGCTGCCTCCAGCCTCCTGGGCAAGTGGGAACAGGAATTCACATGCCCTGGGGAAACAGGGACAGTGTGCCCCCTCTCCTGACAAGATACGAGTATGGACACAGCCAGCTCAGAGGTCAGGGGCCAGGGAGGGAAGCCGAGGGCCACCATGGTGTCACGGCCATGCCAGAGCCCAGGGCAACAATAGGATGAGTATCCCAGAAAAGCCCACGCCAAGCACCTGGCCTTGGATCTCAGATTTCCTGGTCACTCCCCAGACCTGCACTCCACCTCAGAGTTTTAGAGATGGAAATCCCAAGTGACCCTAAGAGGTAGCAGTCTAGGCAGTAAAACATCAGGAAACACAGGAAGAACCAGAGTCAGCGAGACTCCCTTTAAAGGCAGACTCAGCAGATGAATGTTTCATGAAGTGCAGCAAACTGAGCTTCACTGCAGCAAGCCATGCAGGAAACAGGAAGAAAGTGAAACCGCCAGAAAGTTCCCTCAGGAAAGAGGCTAGCAGCCTGCCATGATGGGGCACACGCTTGCAATCCCAGTACTGTGGGAGTCTGAGGCATGGGGGGGGGGGGGTGTCACAAGTTCAAACTCAACCTGGGCAACTCAGTGATTTATGGAGACTGTCTCAAACTAAAAAGTAAAACATAAGCTGGGGGGTGGTGTAAGCCAGTGCGAAGGCCCTCGGTTCTACCTGGGTGTGAGAGAGAGACAGGGAGACAGGGAAGGAGACAGGGAAGGAGACAGGGAGGGAGGGAGGGAACTCTGACTTCTGGAACTGTGTGGTCCCCCTCCCATGGTTCACCTCAGATGACCATGCCCCACATCAGCAGTCACCGTGCTCAAAGCACTGCCTCAGGGAGACCAACTTTTCCCTCACAGTTGATGGCACGTCTTAGCTTTGGGGCCCTGGCCAGACTAGGGTGAGCTCCGAGAGCCCCCACATGATTCAGAGGCTTCCATCCAGGCAGGCCCAGCAGTGCAGGGGGAGGCAATGACTGTCCCCAGCCACGGCCTCCCAGACTGGCACCTTCTCAGCCTTGTCCAAAGCCGCACATTGATTCGTGGGCACAGAAATGAAGGGAAGGCCACAGATAGGCACAAAAGGGGCGCGGTGCAATGAGGCCAGCATTCTGAGAAAGACACATCCCAAGCCTCTTCCCAACAGCTCAGGGAGCTCCTCCTGCTCCGCTGCCCTGCGCAGCTCCCTCGGTTCTTTTTGTCATAAGTAGGAAAAGCTTTCCCTTGGGGGTTTTGTTCTGCTCAGCTTTTTGTAAGCAAGATGGCGCCAGGAACAAGGGTGCTATTTAAATGCCCCGACTTCACTGGGGACTGGAGTTTTCTCACTGCCCAGCACCCTGGCTCCTGGCCGACCCACAGGAGGAGGCAGAATCTGTGGCCATGCTGCCCCCTGTGAGGGCTCTTTTCAGGCAGGAGGCCAGTCTCCCCCTCCCGCGTACCCATCTCTGCGGGAACATCATGGTCCTCCGCACAGGCAGGAGTCACTGAGCACTCTGAAGAGTTTCTGAGATTCCTTGGAATGGTGGCCAGCCAGGGGTCCCTGTCCTGACACTCCTGGCTGGTGTCTGCAGCAGAGCCCTCTCCTGGGTGTCCCTAGGCCCTGGCAGGGAAGAATGGGCACTGTTAGACGACAGCCACCATTCTGGGGCCCGTGACTTCCCCTCCCCACCATCCCTTAAGTCACCAACACAGAGGGGACAAAACCTAAGTCCCCCTTCCTGCAGCCCACACCCTTAGGGGGCTCCAGGGATGGGGCTGGGCTGCAGGCTGGGGAGACAGGGACACTGGACACCAGGTCCCCCCACGCCCCGGAGCCTTGCCCTACCTCACAGTGCCTCTCCTCCTGCTTGGGCCTCATCTCTGCTTGCCTTTCCAGAACCCCTGAGCCTGACAGAGAAATACAACCACTTTTTTTCCACCAATTCCACTGCTTTAGTTGCTTTTCTCTGTAGTGGAGGAGGCCACAAGTGACAACCCTGTCACCAGCACCCAAGACTTCAGCTGAAACCACAGGCTCGGCTTGGGCAGATCGTAACTGTTGATCTCAAAACACAGGTTCACCGAGACTTCAGAATCATGGTACCCGCCACACCTGCCGCTGGCTCCTGCCAAGCACTATGAAGAAATCCATTTTGGTGTTTTGGTAACTTTGCTGCCAATGCATTGGTTTCCTTTGAACTTTCACGTTTTATTTTACCTTAATTATGAAAATCTATATTCTAAGAAAGTCTTGTGGTATCTTCAGATGTGCAGTGGGTGAGAGCCAATGCCACAAAAGACCCAGGAACCCCAGCGCCAGGTGGGACTGGGAACCCCCCCATGCATCCCAGACCCTCCAGGTTCCCTAGCTCTGAGCCGGGCACACAGCAGCTGCCTCCAATCCCAGACAGGAGTTCCTTGGATGCCAGGCAGCAAATAAACATGCAAAATCCCCTTGCTCAGCCACCAAATGATACATCAGGAAAGAAACCTGGATGAAGTTAAGAAGCATTGATGGAGTAAATTGAGAAAAACATACAGTTTTTATTGAGTGCTTTATTTTTACAGAGTGAGAATTGAATTACTTAACTGGTCAATGAGGTAGTCGATTGGGAAGGTACAGAAAAGCAGGTGGGAGGACAAATGGGCCAGAACTTAAATAGCAAACCCCGCCCAGGGGACACCTCCCAGGATGACCTCCTGCTCCGGCTGGGTCCAGCCCCATACCACCCTATTTCTGGCTCCCCAAGGCGGCCGGATGTGGACTTCCTGGGTTCAAAGGGACAGCATCCTAAGGTTACGTGACAGAGCACAAGCCAAGTGTTTCTGGGGACAGCCGCACCGCTGCCCCCTTCCTGGGCACCAATGCCCTTTATGTGCACATTTCTCCCCCTAAACCCAGAGCCCGGCTTCCTCAGGGTTGGGCAGCTGTCCAGGCAGACAGGACTAGAGGCAGACCTAAGAGAAATGCCCGCTGCAGTTCAGACTTGAGGCTCATTAAATGCAGAATGACCCCCTGGCCCAGCAACACCACCTCCGGGTATCAATCCCAGAGAAGGGGAACCAGGCTCCCCAGGAGTCACTGAATCCACATTCTTGGCATCACTCACAGCAGCCAAAAAGAGGAAAGATCTCCAGAGTCCATCACGAACGGAGGGGACAGGCAGAATGTGGGATGGCCACACGATGGGACCATTCAGCCTCGGGGGGGGAGGGGACGGGGGTGTTGCACATGCCAGAGCCCCGATGACCTTGGGGTCACTAGGTTAAGTGAAATATACAGTCATAAAAAGGCTGGCGACAGTAGGATTCCACTCATAGGAGGTCGCTAAAACAATAAAATCAATGGAGACAGACAACAGCACATAAGCACCAGGGCTTGGGGAGGGAGTTTGTGTTGAACAGAGACAAAGTTTCTGTTATTCAGGTGGAAAGAGCTCTGGTGATGGAGGGCTGTGACAGGTGCACAGCACTCCCAAGTTACCTCTGAGTGGTAACTTAAAATGGCTATGACAAAGCTGAGTGTGGTGGTGCACACCTATAATCTCAGCGCTCAGGAGGCTGAGGCAGGAGGATTGCCCAAGTTCAAGCTACATAGTGAGACCATGTCTCACAAAGCCAAATAAATAAATGAGCTACAATGTCAAGTTGATAGTATTTATCTTTCACCACAAGGTAATAATAAGGTAAAGAATAAAAATGTTTCTTATACAAAAAAAAGAGAGAGCTTAGATCAAGAGTGAAGAAATTCAAATCACATCCCGGCCCCTTGTTAGGTGGGGCTGGGGCAGAGCCTGCACCCCCACACTGTTCATTTGCAAGATGAACACAATGGCAGTGTCTGCTTTGAAAGACTTTGCAAGACGAAATGAGGTGTCGCACATACCGTGTTCAATGCAGCGGCAGGCCCGAGAAGGAGCGTATGATGATTAATTTCACTTTGAATCTGGAGTGCTATGTAAATAGTGAGGATTGACTACGAAACCCACGACTTCACTGGGGCTGCTGCCGGGCGGTTCCAGCTGCAAGGCCCACCCTCCCACCCCGAGATGGTATCTCTCCCTGGATGCACAAACAGGCACCGTGCGCACGCATAAAGGTCTCTTTCTGCATTAAAATTGATCTGAACAGAAGCCACACACTGGGCCTGGCCCTTTTCTTCCCTTAATTTGAACTTAATTTATCTCTTGCATCAGGAAATGGTGCCCCACAAAAGCCCTGGCCCCCTCAAGCCAACACGAACTCCACATTGCAGCAAATTATCTGCTTTTGCGAGAAAATTACCAAGGAAGGAGAGAGTGCTGTTATTTTAAGATCTCCGAGCTGGTGTGAGGAGAAACTAATTAAATGATTGTAATGTTCTGTGCAAATACAGTAACTGACAGCTACAGAAACGCAAAATAAGAAGGAACTTTTCCACCTCAAAAGAACATTGGTGCTTTCATTTTTTTTTTTTTATTTCCAGTTTTCCAGTGAGAGCTCTCGTTCAAGTATCCCTATTAAATTTTTAAAATGACAAATGAAGCTTAATTGGATAAAGATGATGAGGGCTCCGTGCAGCCAGAGAAGTGGCCCCCAGTCCTGCGGTTCTGCAGAAGACACAGAAGCTGCCTCACTGGCAGCGCCTGGAAAGGCTGAGACTAGGCCCTTGTGCAACCTGGCAGAGCAGGTCCTGCAGCTGCACAGGGGGAACCAGGGGGCAGGCAGAGGTGTGCAGAGCATGCCCTGGCTTCCATGTAGTTGGGCGTAACAGGCCAGGCTGCAGTGCCCACAGCTTTCACCCAAGCCCCATCCATGCCCAGGACACAGCCCTCAGATCTTCCCAGCTACAGCAGGATGGGAACCAATACAGGGAGATGCCCACAGCGCCAGGAAGGCTGAGCCCTGGAGGGCAGAGCCAGGGCAGGAGGAGTGCACCGGCAGCAGTGACCAACCAGTTCCAGGCTATCCCAGTCTGCAGGGCAATCAGGACAGGTGGGGATGAAGGGGCTGAGGGTGACACCTAGACATAACCGGCTCTTGGAGTCCAGAAAAGCTAGGCCCCAGAAGGCTTCAACCGGAAAGCCACGTGCAGGCTCTAGCCAGTCCCTTCTTCCCTGGGAACAGGTGACTCCAACTCTGGCTCCCCAGGCTCTGCTTGCATCTTGAAGGGTATGCACAGAACCGGGCTAATTTACAACCTCTATAAAGCCCTCTCAGGAACCTTCCACAGCCACAAATTAAATAGCCCCTTTATTAACGTAAAAGTGGGCTTGAGAAATGTGCTCAGGAACTTTATTAAGCAGAGCTATCTCTAAGCCTCCAAGGCAGGCTTCTTGACAGAGGACAAGTCCCTTCCCTGCCCTGAGATCTCCAGGCCTGGCAAGGGCCGTACCCCTCCCTCAGTCTGCGTGGCTGGCAGTAGCTTCCCTGGAAGTCTGGCGAGGTTTCCCCAGTGCAGATCACAGGGGCACTCCAGGTGGATCCCTACTCTGAGCCAGCATTTCAGCAGGGCAATAACCTCGCTCAACAGCACTACACACATAAGAGATGTTCAGCAAGTCATGGGGAGGGGGGCATGCTTCAGCAGCTACTGAGCTGGGTCCTGAGCTAGCTGGTAGGAAGAAGGAAGACGGAAGTGCTGTCAAGGAGGACACTGGCAGAGACCCAGCATGGGCGCCCTGGCCCACCTAACACACATGGGTGCGACCACGTTTTACAGATGCAGAAGGGGTGCACAGAGGTTCTGTCCTCATCCGAGAGAAGGCAACAGGCTCAGAGAAGCCCCGCTGTGCCTGGGTGTCCATGCTGCACCCCTTTGCCCTTAAAGACTGGCCCCTTCCCAACATGGCTCACAAGAGAGACTCAGGAAGCATCTGCACAAGGTTTCTGAAACAAAGCATAAATAAACAAACACAGCAGTGGTTCAGAGACTTTGGAGATGGCCTAGTCCTGACACTTGCTTCACAGACAGGCCTAAGAAAGCAGGTACAACAAGCACACAGTGGCCTTTTCCAAGGAGATAGCTCCAAGGGGGATCCTGGACGCAGGCTGGTGAAAGCCCCTGCTGGTGGTGGGGAGATTGGAGTAGGCACTGTGGAGGGCTGGGGAGGCCCATGCCCTGGTGCCCAGAGTCCCCCACTATGCCTACAGTCCCCTGACAAGTCCTGGAGCACAGGCCTCCAGCTCCTTTGGGTCCCCAGCCAGAACAGCATGAAGGTCGTCTGCAGAAGAACCCCTGCCCAGGACCGCCAGCCAAGGTCCCAGCCCACAACTTGTCCCACCCTCTCAGCCAGCACTGTGGACCCTACAGGGTCCAGGCAAGGACTCTGAATCCAGCCAGTGTCAGAAGCTCAGGTCCCTGGAGATGAGGACAGGAGCCCAGATTCAAGATGAACACACTGGTGGGGTGTAGCCAGCCCCCACCAGCCCTCCCACCCCGGGACTCCTGCCTGTCCCCACCCCTACCTCATCAGCTTCCTCACCCTCTCCATGGTGACCCCTCCTAGATCCCCTCCCCCGTCTGTGACCCACATCTCCCTCTCCTCTCTGCATGAGTTGCAAGAACAGGGGATCATGGCTCTGGACTGCAAGCAGGAAAGAACCTCACCCCAGGGGCTGCGGACCCCTCCTCACCACCCTAGGGCTGATATGTTGGGAATTTTTGCCAAGTGCCCTGGCACCCCCTCACCCATTGCCTATTGGTGCTCTCCCAAATCTTCTGGGAAGCAGCTGGTACAAGAGTAAGAAAAGACCTCTTTGAAGCTTTTCAGGAACACAAACTCCCCCCACTGGTCTCAGCCAGCTGTGATCTCTCACCCAAGTCACTCTGAGTCCCAGAGCACAGGGCAAAAGCCCCAAGTGAGAGCCTACAGGCTTTCTCGCAGAGACCTCCCTGGCCGCTCACCACCAGGCACAGAGCTCCATGACTGTCACCTGTCCCACAGCATGCAGCCTGGATTCCTTTGTCATCATCATCCAGACAACAGGCATAGGGTCCCATCTGGCTTGCATGCCAGCAGCCAGCTCCTGACAGAAAGGGTAACAAGCACTCGGCGCATGACCTGACCTCTGTTTGCCTCTGTCTGGCTCCGGGCTACTGGGCACATGGGTGATAGCTGCCATGGCAGAGATGCACTTTATCGGGACATGCGTGCCCACACCTAACCATGAGCCAGCCTCGCTCCAACCCAGCCTCCACGCCCAAAACACTGGGGGACCACTTTGCAGTGGTGGCCTGAATTCCAAAATAGCAGGCAGGAAGTTTCATCACCTTCAAAGGAAAACTCAGAGCCCCACAGCAATCAAGCCCACCTCTAAGGGGAATGGAACTGTCCATGGGAACACACAGCCACTGGTGCCAGCTACCTCTCAGCTCTGTCACTGGACCTGGTCTCAGCATGCTGAAGGCCACCTTGGGCCTCAATGTAAGAGCCACCCTGGAGAAAGAGGCTGGCAGGCAGAGAGGGCAGCCACCTGCCTGTGCACCCTTCCTCAAGACGGCTTCTCTCCTACAGTCCCTCGGCAGTGCCTCGCACACCAGGCCAGGCCTCAGCATGCCCTGTCTGACCTCCTGCCCGCACCAGGCTTGGGTCTACATGCTGGGTGCAAAATCTGCACCACTGATCTCTGAGCTTTCACCTGTCCATCTCCAAAAGGGGGTCACCAAGAATTCTCCCCCTCCCCAGAGCCAGAACATGCACCAGGCAGCCACCACCCCACACAGCCCCGTGGGCTCTTCTGCACCACATCCGGGGTCCATCAGAGCTGATCCCACCTGCTTCCCAAGCACGATGTGTTCACTGTGTCTCCTCCACACACACTCCCAACCCCGGGCCTGGCTCACACGGCCTTCTGCTAGAATGCCCCTCCCACCTGCCATGCATTCTACCCATACCCTCTAGGCAGCCCTGAGGCTACCTCTTCCACATAGCTTGATGTCACCTGAGTGTCATCAGAAAGATGACACCCACCTCCAGAATCCAGCTGTTCATGTCCACCTCCCCCGCTCCATAATACTGAGCACAGGGATGAAAAGGGAGGTCCATCCCCCTCACTGCTCCTAGAGATGCCCTCCCCCAAGCATCTAACGCCCAGCACCTTCAAATTAACTGCATTTGGAGGTGGAGCCTTTTGAATAGTAATAAGTTATACTGAGGTCCTCACAGAAGGCCTTAATCCAAGTGTTCTTACCAGAGGGTGGGGAGAACACAGCCCACACAGAGGGCTGGACCTATGAGCACAGGAAAGATGCCACCTAGAAGCCGAGAAGAGCAACTGCAGGTGGCAAAACCAGCCCTGTGATCCTGTGACCTCCAGCCCTGAGCAGACAGTGGGTTCAGGCCACCATGCCTTGTCCTTCATCACAGCAACCCTAGCAAGCAGTGCGCCTGCCCTCCAGGAACCTGGCGTCAGGCAAGGACCAACTTCCTGCACAAACTTGCTGTGGCTCTAGCTGAGTATAAAATATGCACAAAGCTTGGGTTTATCAGGACCCAGGAGACAGTGAGGTTCATCTGCTCAGAATTCTCTGCATGCATGCCCAGGAGTAAGGAGAGGGAGGTGCCAATGTGCCTGGGCACAGGGGTGGGGCCCCTTGGCCCTGGGACAATCACAGTCAAAACAAAAGGACACATCAAAGTTGAAATTCAAGGAACAGTGGGCTGCACTCTGGACTGTACTCAGAGTGAGCATCACCAGCGCTGGCTTCCCAGAACACTGCAACCAGGTTGGGAGCACATTTCCCACCTGGGTAACATGAAACCACAGCCCAGAGGCAAAGACTGGTGCTCTGGAATATTTATCCACCTTCAAATAACACCGCTGCTTCCCGGAGACACAAGCCTGGAGCCGTCTGTACACAGCCCAATCTGGGTCCATAAAATGGTAATTCGGGTTGGTTTCAATGAAACATTAATTTCCCATATAACAATTTTTTTCCACTGCTAAACAGCAGACAGAGAGGCAGTGTTTGAACTTCCAACTGAGTACCCTTCAGCGTCTCCATGGGAGCGGGAAGAATCAAGCCATTGCACAAGGACTCACATATGTTCATGGAGCTGCAGGGACAGGGACCGTCTCCAGACCAGCTTGCATCCTACAGCCCCTCTTCACAGGAGACTTGAAAATGCTGTTGGCAAAAGCATTCTCCTCAAATGCTTCTGTCTTTTCTTAATTCTGAAAAACACTTAGCTCCATACGATAAATTCTCTCTGTTTCCTGTCCACCGAGTCTGCAGGCCGCAGCAGCAAGAAAAGTGGCAGAAATAACATTTTGGAAAGACTCTGCTCGGGAAAGCAGCCTCAAGTTCATTCCTTTCCGGATGTAGCTTTCAAAGATGGTGCTTTCAAGCTGAGGAGAAACCAGACAGCCAAACATTGGCTCGGCTCTTGGAAGCCACGGCTGTGAGTGGAGAGTGCAGGGCACGAAGTGCATTTCCAGGACACCTCGAGTGCCAAGAGGGGCCTGCTATGCATGCAGCTTGCATGCAGCAAACAATTTAAAGGCACAGCTGTACCAGGCAGCCCCCACAGCAGCTTCCCTCTGCTCCCTCCACTGCCTGAGTTTTTCTCTACCAAGTAAGACTGTGAAAGCACTGCCTGCTCCCCAGCTTCTCCAGAGTGAACCCTAATTTCCCAACCACCCAAGGCAGGGCAAGTAGGGCAGCAGGAATAAGAAAGGGCTCAAGCCAAATTCCAGGACCAGCATTTTGATGTGGCCTCCTTCTCTGGACCCCAGAGCCAGCTAATTGGCCGCAGCTTGTTCTGCCTCCTAGGCGCCTGCTAAGGGCTGGGCTGAGCCCCACGTTCCAGACCCTTGCTGCCTGCTGGCTGTAGGAGATAGTCCCTCAGAGGTCCTTCCAGGCACCTGGACCTCCTGGCCCTACTAAGAAAAAGCCAGTGGGGACCCCAGGCCCACCTCCCCTAGCACCCACCTGCCAGAAGCCAAGACACAGCCCACCCCTCAACTCATCTACTGCCCTGAGGGAGAACAGCTGGGGTCCTCTCCTGGCCCCAGCACCCCAGCCTGCTGGCCATGCCCTCCTTAGCTCTCTCCAGAAAGGCTGCCCAGTGTCAGGCTCCAAGCTCAGAACCAGGTTGCAATGGGCATGGCCTATCCTGAAGGCAGCTGGCCTGTCTCCCTACCCAGTCTCAGGCTCTCCTTACACACACACACACACACACACACACACACACACACACATACATACATACCCTCCAGGCCAAATGACAAAGGGACTGAAGTTCGTGGCTGGATGACAACCTTGGGGTAGGTATTTCCAGACCCACAGGGTTTACTTTAATGTTCATTTGCTCCTACCTTTCTTGTATGGTTTATGGTACAGTGGACAGAGTGGCTGCAATACCGGCAAGTCTAGTGGGGCTGGCCCAGCTGCATACCTGGAGCCTGAGCCTGAGCTCAAAATGAAGAGGGGAGGGTACCCCCAACTCTTCCAGGGAGGGGCACTCTGACAAACCCCCATTGGCCCCTGAGCCCAGATTCTGCTCTGCCCTCTGCCAGCTGCTAGTCTAATCTGGAGTACCAGCAATGACCCTAGGCCAGAGGCTTGGCACCAGCACCCTAGCAGCCACCAGCTGGAGAGGGAGGGGGCCAGAAGGACCCCAGGCTCTGGGCCAATCAAGTCCACTTAGTGCCATGCCCGCTCCAATATGTTCCACTGAATCCCACCCCTTCTCCAGCCAGTCAGCAGTCTCGTACTTAAAAAAAGAGGAGATGGCTGGAAGCACTGTCCACCTGGCCGCAGAGTCTGACACGCAGATAGAGCCCACTCACCCTTCTCCCATGTATGCATGTGGGGACCCAAGCCCTGCACTGACTCTCAGAGCTTCAGGAGCAGAAGCACAGTGGGGACAGCCACTAAGGAAGACAGCCCAGCATGATGCCCGGGCTGGGAAAGCCCAGAGGGACACAGCTGCCTGTCCCTTCCCCCAGACTTGGAAAACTGGAGAGGACCCAGCTGGGACTGCCCAGAGGCAACCCTGGAAGGGCCATCTGACTCTCACCTCAAATCCTGTGAGGGTCTCCCCCACCCCATCTCCATCCCAAGAGTGAAGGGAGGACCAGTGAAGGAGCAAGTGGGGGAGGGGAGGGAGTGTGCAGTCCACCAGCCAGGTGGGTCAGAGGAGCACAGCTCCAGGGCCCCCAGGTGCAGCACACAGGACCTCGAGGAAGCAAGCCGGAAGAGAGCCCCAGAACAGCACATGGGGCTGACCAGGGCAGGCCTGGCATCCTCAGGGTCCCCAAGCTGGCAGAGTAGGGGGATCCCAGAGAGAAGTACCAGAAGGTGCTGCTGAGCTGACCCAGGAATGAATGTAAAGGGGAACCCTGCAATCCTGAGCTGGGGAGATCCTCAACACCTGGAGGAGCCACACCGGCTGAGGGCCCCACCCTTGGACCCCCAGGGTGAGATGTGTAGGACAGCCCCCCCCCCCCCAGGCAGCTCAGGGTCACAAATTTACCATCTGCCCGCTGAGCAAGTCAGCGGCTCACCTATTGGGGACAGTTCCCCAAGAAACGAGTGACCAGAGGCCAGGAGGGGCGCCGAAGAGGTGACCCGCAACCCCAAGTCGCCAGGACCACCCTGGTTGCCTACAGGGTGTGTGGAAGAAGGGGCCGCGGAGGTGTCCCTGGGGCGTCCCGAGGTATCCCGGGTCACTTACGCTGCTGTTCTCGCCCGTCCAGTGTACCATCGCCTGGTTGTGCGTCGCGTCCCCCTTGAGCACGAACGACGTGCTGATGAGCGAGACCTGAGCCCGCGGGGCCGCCCGCGCCCGGCGCCCCCGGCCCGGAGCAGAGAGGCCGGCCTCGTGAGGATCCGGGGCCGGAGCAGGACGCGGGGCGAGGGGCTCTTCAGGGTCCTCGCCGGCTCCTGGCTGCGTGCGCCCCGCAAGTGGGCTCCGCGGGACCCGGGTCAGCAGCGCGCGCGGCCCCCCGGGCTCGGGCGAGCGCCCCACCGCCCCGCAGGCGGCCAGGAGCAGGAGCAGCAGCAGCGGCCGTGCGCGGGGCCAGCGCGGCGACGAGGGCAACGGCGAGGGCGCCCAGGGGCTCAGGGCCTGGGCGTAAGGGGGACCCCGGGCCGCCATGGTGGCCGAGTGCGCGGGGTGGCGAGGAGCCCGCGGCTGGGAGCGCAGAGCTGAGGCGCCGGGGAGCGCGGCGAGGGCGCGGAGAAAGAGCCGGCGCGGGGCGGGCGGAGGAGGGGACTGGCGACCAGGCGCCCGAGTGCGCAGCGCCATCTGCCGGCCGGCCTGACAGGACTGGGCCGGGCGGGAGGTCGAAGCCAGGAGCCCTGGGGCTCTTGGGCAGATCGGCTTCCTTTCTCCCTTTTCCCTAGGTCTCTGAGTCCTCTCACCTCTCTACGTGTCCTTGGCATTCACTATGCACGCACTGTACACCAGCCGGGATCCTGGTACTCGGAGGAGAGATAGAGTGGTGACAAACAGCCAGATCTGACCCAGAGCTGACCATCTAGAAAGGAGACGAACCACACCCAAGGGGACTGAGCTCCAGGCAGAACAATTCCCAAGAGCAAGACCTGGGGGTCTCCGAGGAGGGGTAGGGAAAGAACCAGGGTCTCTTAAAAGGCCCAGAGAGGCGGCCTTCCAGGCATAGCCCAGGGTGGCCCCAGTGCCCCAGCAGGGTGTCCAGACTGTGTCTGGCTTGATGACTTGCCCTCCATCTACCCACACGGGGACCACCCCAGGCAGACCTGAATCGGAGACAGTAGTGTGTGGGGACACCATGGAGAGGACAGCAAAGTGCGAGTGCTCAGTGGGACTTGGCCAGCCACCGCAAAATGTGTACAAACAGAACAGAAGGTGTCCGCGGAGGTCCTGTAGCTACTCTATGTCTATTAAATACCTTCAAGGGGCACCCACTGTGTGCTCCAGACTGACATTGGGACAAACACAAGCAGAGGTGTCCCCAGGAAAGCTCAGGCAGAGCCCGGATGAGCCATTCCCTCTGCCAGGATAGCCCACCCCTCCTCCACTCTTCCCCAGAAGCCCCTGTGAAAGACCCTCCAGTGCCCAGCGTGGCCTCTTCAGAGAAAGCACAAAGCAAGGCTGAGGCCTCAGGCCTCCAATGCTGGGGAAAGACAGGGAACGGGTTCCCTGAGGAATTGAAGCAGCCAGTGCCTTGGCCAGGAAATGCTGTCCCACAGCAAGGGCAGCAGGCCCAGGGCTCCCTGTGCCAGAACTAGGGGCAGTGATGGTGGGAGTGGGTGGACATCTGGGAAAGCCTCCTCCAGGGCAGACTCTCGCACTCTGTGTTATTGATTCCCAGCCTGCTGGGTTCAGATTGAGCACTGTGTGCAGCTGTTGGAACATCTGGTTGGCACAGGATGCAGGACCAGTGTGGGTCATCCTGGGGTCAAAGGGAGCTCTAGCTGGGTGTGAGAGGGGAGACAGCATGTTTTTTAGCCTCCCTGAGCAGGCTGCACAATCTCTGAAGTCTCATCCAGAGTTTAGCCATTTGGGTTTGGCTTAAATCGAAGAATCTTCTGAGTGTCATTCTCAAGAAGTCTGTGACAAGTCATTGCATCTATTGCTTTCAGATGCCTCCTCCAGACTGTGTAAGAGGTGTCTGCACTGCCATGCAGAGCCGAACCTTATGCATCACTCTTGTGGCCTGGCTATGGCGTGTGAGGGAAGGGACTCAGAAGTTCAGTGAAAACCTGAGGCCACCCAGCTGTTAATGCAGAGGTCAGATTCCAACTTGTTTCTCTGACCTCAGGACCACTCAGCCTCACCTAAGTTTTATGTCACTTATATGTGGGGCCCTCAGGGATGTCACACCTCTGAGCCTCAGATCCCAGCTGCCCATCTGCAGTTCAGCTGACCCTGAGACTTGCATCACTAAGGCCATCCAGGTGGGAGAAGATGCAGGCCTGGACCACAGTTGACACCACACCCTGCCAGGCTCTTCCCAGAACCCTCTGCTGCCTCTGTCCATGTGAGCTGAGGAGCAGAACTGGTTCATTGCTTCTGTGAACCCAAGCTCAGGGCTCTGTGACCACCCCAGGACAGTGGCTCCTGTCATGACTGGACACAGGGCACAGTGATGGAATAGAATGAGGGCCCCTACAAGAGGGATAGATGCTCAGGAAAATTTCAGCCACCAGAAAGCTGCTGGAAGGAAAGAAAGCTGCCCCTGGATAAAGAGAAGAGGCACCAGGACCACAGAAGTCCCCTTACCTGGAAATGACATGGGACTGACCACCTAGGAATGGATATGCTCAGGCCCGGACACACCCACCCAACTCAGAGGAGCCCCGAGAGTGGATGTGAAGGAGCATGGGACACCTAGCCCTGCAGGCACCACAAGGCTAGCCCTGTATGACTGAATGCATCAGACAAATGTGACACCCTGTCCCTCTGGTGACACCATGTTGTGATCCACAACACTCAGGGCCTGAAACAGGAAGCCAGCTGCTGGCCCTCCTCACATGCTGCCCCAGCTCCGTGGTGCACACTGGGCTCCAGGCAGAATCACAGCCTGTCCCTGCTCCTGTCAATTCCATAGCCTGGCACAGGAGACAGAAGGTAACACAAGGGAGCAGGTTCTCAAGAGGGGCCTAGGCACCTAAAGGAAGTGGAGCTGCTGTCTAGGCCAAGGGAAGGAGGCAGCAGTGCCTACACTTCTTCCCTAGTTCACCAAGTGTCACAGGCACTGTACTAATTCTGTGTCCTGCCAACTCCACCTCAGAGCCACATGGAGAGACAGTAGAAAAACCCCAGTGCCAGGTCCTGCCCCAGGCCTTCAGAGACTGGGACCCCATCATTCTGTCACCCCTAAATTCCCTGGTTCAAATGTGCACCAGGCTGGCTGTGAGCACACTGCCCCTGGGCCAGGGATTTAACCTGGGGCTTTGCACAGGCCAAGTGAGTGCTCTGCTACGGAGCTGCAGCCCCAGTCTCTGCACCACCTTTTGTAAGGTGCTGTATGTCTGTAATCCCAGCTAAGAGGCATGAGGATCACAAGTTCAGCCTGTGCAATTTGGTGAGATCTCCTCTTCTGTTTTGTTTTGTTGTTGTTGTTGTTGAGATACCATCCTGCTATGCAATTCAAGATGGCCTTGAACTCACTATGTAGCCCAGGCTGGCCTAGAACTCACTGCAGTCATCCTGCCTCAGCCTCCCAAGTGCTGAGATTACAGGCATGTGCCATCACATCTGGCTTTTGTCCCAATTTTTTTTAAAGAAGAAATAAAAAATAAGGAAGTCAAACAAAAGAAACTTAGAGGAGAAAAAAGACTCAAGAGGAATTAGATGCTGAAGACTCAGCACATTAGTAGGACCCCTATAAATGATGTTTTTCACAGAAGGTGAGTGGGGGCTCGATTGAACCCTGTGCAAACCCCTCACCACAAAGAGCCACACTCACCTGCCAACTTCACAACAGCGCTGTGGGGGAAGCAGAGTAATTTGTCTTTCCTGCATTTAATCAGATAACTTGCTCATTGAAAGTCCCCAGCTTCTTTAAATTATTAAAGATCTCTAGTGATAATATTTTAATTTATCTTTATAAATGTGGCAGTGCTTAAACTGCACATCTCAGTGAGCAGGGTCGGCCTCTGGCGGTGAGGAGTCCAGGCCCGACTGGTACCGCTGGGAGGAAGCGCAGCCATCCTGGCTGCTTGAAGCCTGGCCACTCGACCCCACCTCCTGCCCAGCTGAGTTCTGCTTCTCCTCTCTGGACAGGTGGGATGCCAGAGGTCACAAGGAAGTTACCTAATGACTTTCAGTGACAAGTATGACTTGTATGACAGCCTTGCTACCAAAGGGTCGGGGGCAGCAGAGCAAGGCCACGGGCAGTGGGGGGGAGGCAACAGATCAGAAGGGCTGGGTCTGCGCATGTTAAAGGACTTCCTGCTGCTGTGCTGGGGCCAAATCAGGGACAGTTTGTCCCTTGGGACACCACCTCTGTGGACCAGCTAGGCCCTGAGGTGGGAAGCATAAAGGAGCTGGCTTATCCTGCCATCCACCACGTGCTGACTAAGCACCTACTGTGCCTGGCTCGGTTTCAGCCCCCAAGGGAAATGGCAGGGAAGCCCCAGGCCCAACTACACCCTTTCGGACTCATATTCTGGTAGGAGCACAGGCAGCCTCTGGTAGAGGCAAGGACAGCGAGAGGGACTGGAGAACCATGACAGCTGGCTCTCTGGGGCCCTAAGGACCTCCCACTCAGCTTTGGTGCCACTTATCAGTAGTGGGGACCAAGCACTGTCACAGTGACCCTGGGGGACACAGGCAAGCACACCCAAGCTGGGGTGTTTCCATGCAGATAACCACGTGGTGCATACCTGATGCTCAGAACAGCTGGGACGGCTGTGGCATGTGCTGCAAAAACTAGGCCTCCACAGGGCACAATGATGAGTTCCGAGGAGCACCCTCTGCAGGCTGAAGCAAGGGTCCCTGATGTCCCACCCTGCCATCTTCAGCCTGGTCCCAGACCCGGCTGGGCGCAATGTGCAGTCCTTCACAAACCCACAACTCTCACAGTGGAGCCAAGCAGGAAGCTCTCCCACTGGTGGGTGCCACCTTCTGCAGGGACAGGGGCTCCCCAGCAAGCACCTTCCACCTGCTCACATTCTTCCTTCCTCTCTCCACATGGCCCCTCACCAGCTGTGTGCTTTGGGCCTCAGTTTCCCCATCTGTGAAATGAGAAGAAGGGCCACTTTAGGACTCTCACAGATCACTAACCCCAAAAAGAGCCGTGGACTACATGTCACTGGCCCAGCATCACCTGACAGGAGCATATTAAGGACTGAAATACTCTGTAGCTTAAAACCTGTTCTGGTTTTGATTCATTCCATGGCTTTCCCCCAGCTTTTTGACCTGGTAGTTCTTTGCTTCTGCTTAACAACTACGCACACCCCAGAGAACACAAGTTATTATGGAAATATGTGCTGAGTGCAGCAGAAGGAAAACGGGGAAGAGTTTACTCTGCCTGAGGTGCTGGCATCTGAGGAAAATGCATCCAGGTGGGCTGAGAGTGATGAGTCAGAGCATGGGCACTGATAAACAGAGGGACAGAAACAGAGCTTGGTGGCCCCATAGGGGTCAATGAACAGCCTGCCGGGGAGAGGACAGGATGGTAACAATACAGCTGGAGGGAAAGGCAGGGTCCAGAGGCTGCAGGTCTCAGGTTCTCTTATGGTTTAAGTAGGAAGTGTCCCCCAGAGACTCATGCACTGAGGGCTGGACCCCCAGGGGACAGACATGAGGCCTTGAGTGGACTGGGCCATGCTGGTGCTGGCCTCACTGGCTTAATCCATTGGTGGGTGTGCAGCTGAGTGTGCTGGGTGGGTCCCCACTGGAGGAAGTAGTGGACTGGAATACAGCCCTGAGAGTGTATTCTGTCCCTGACCCCTTCCTCTCCCCCTGGTTCTGTGGCTCTCCCTTCCTGGCCTCCATGAGGTGAGCAGCTGTTCTCCACCACACCTTTCTGCCATGATGCTTCTGCCTTGGTGCCAGCTGACTGTGGCCTGGACCACCAGAACCTGAGAGCCAATCGAACTACTCCTCCTCTGAGGCATGCATGACAGGTATTTTGTTCTAGCAACAAAAAGTTAGTGAATTCAGGTATTGAAAAGTTTGCATTCTATTCTGAGGTCAGGTAGAACCTTCTAGTACTTGCAAGAAAAGGAATGACATGGTCAAAATTGACACACTTGGAAGCCAGAGTGTTGGTCCAGGAGTGGTGCAGGTGAGGGGGGTGGAGATGAAGACCTGGAACCGCCAGTGGTCTAGAGACCTGGAAGTGTTTGGAGACAAGAATGACAAGGAAAGGACAAATTTGAAGAGAGGGTGCCAGGCACAACCTTGAACACTGAGCCTGAGTTGTCATGGGCCATCCTGGAGCCAGCGGTCAGCATGGGCCAGGCTGCACTGCAGTCCCGGGTGGGGCCAGTCCCAGTGTGCACCCCGAGGACACCGCTTTTCTCATTCATAAAGTCCACTTGAGTGGAGAGCATGCGGCCCTCCTGCTTCCTGTAACTTTGCCATCTAGAGCAAGTGGCTCTCGGGTCACATGACAGGAGCCACAGAATCCCAGGAAGTTTCGTAAGGACGGGACCTAGCAGGCAGTCTGCCACTCACATCCCTATACCCAGAGCCCAGGCTCATGGCTTCTGTCCCCCTGCAGGGGCAGCTGGGAGAAATGAGTGCACACAGACTCTCGTTGAGGCCTAACCATTGCTACCACCCCGGTGGGGGTGCTGGGAGGACCTGAGACATGGTGCTGAGGAGACCACAGGGCTAGAGCTGCAGCCTGGGGAGCAACTGTCGAATGAGTCACTCAGGAAGAAAATAGAGAAGAAGGAGATGAAATGGGTGAAAACACAGACTCCTCTGAGGTTCCATTTAGGGATTTCCAGAGGATGACTCAAGATTTAGTCAAAGATCTCTTGTTTCCAAATATCGGACTATTTGTTGTCACACAGACAAAGCCTCCAGATCTTTCGCTGAGTTTCTCAGTTTCCATATGGTTCCTGGCATTGCCAAGGCCGCCAAAAGCAACTGGCAAGTTCCTGGGGCTCTGCGGCTCCCTGCCGCATTCACAGAGGGGGCCCGGGCGTGGTTCTGGATTCTCTGGAGGTGAGGTTGTGACACCTGCCATTTTAAAGGGCATTTAAAAATAAATGCAGTGTTCTTGCCTGAAGACTCATTTCAGAAATCAAAGTTGTTACCAAATTATTGAATATGAAATTGACATTTCATTTAACTTTTAAAATCCTTACAGATAAAATTTTGACTTAAAATCATGGTTTGAAGAATTGCCACTTGAGGGTTAACTGAAACTTCACTGGTTTTCTTTAAAAGAGCTGATACTGGGATCAGGACCAGCAGATTCAAGAGCTCCTCTTCAAACAGCTCTTGAAGGCCTTTTCTGCGGACAAAAGTTCACCCACTCTGACATGCCATCCATGGAGCAGTGCCAACTTCTGTTCCCCATTGGACTACAAAGCCCTGTACAGTGCTGAGTACACAGGAAACACTCACCAGGTGTTACTGGGTATGTGGATATATAGG
>PVKA01001306.1:116591-151437 GCA_004027165.1 Ctenomys sociabilis
ATGGATGGGTGGGTAGATGGATGGGATGGATGAGTGGATAAGTGGATGGGTGGGATGGATAGATGGGTAGATGTGAGAGTGAATGATTGAGTGGGTAAGTAGCTATATGGATGGATGGATGGATGGATGGATAGATGGATGGATGGATGGATGGGTGGATAGTGGATGAGTAGATGGATAGATAAGTGGGTACATAAATGGGCATATGGATCTATGCAACCTCTACAATGAAAACTTCCAGATCTGAGCCTCTAAACTGTAATTACTAATATGAACTACACTCTGGTTTAGAAGGAAGAAACCACTGGATTTGGAGATCCAGGTTCCTGTGTCATCTCTGTAGACTGAGTTAAAAGCTTGGAGGAATGCTTCCCCAGGGATGTTAACATCTTCCTCCTCTGCTGAAAGGCTGCATCGGCACCAGGCAACATTTTCAGCCTCTCAGGCAGCCCCTTCCTGCCAACTCCATCCTGCCTAGGACCCTCATCACTGCCCACTGCACTTCCCAGTCGGAAATGTGCCCAGGAGTAGCCAAGGGAAGAGGTTGCAAGTCTTCTCACCAAAAGTCAGCTACATTGACAAAAACAACCATTTCCATGTTCAGGAAATCACTCAATAGTATACAGCAACCTGAGAAGAGTTTGTGCTTGAAAATTGCTGAACTTCAGGAACAAACTAGGAGATTTAGGGTCTTTTCCACACCACCATCTCAACAGGATAGATTTAGAGACCCCAGGTGGAACCATCCAAGAGGACCTGCAGCTACAGGGCCACAGTGGAAGGTGAGTCCCACTGTGGGGCATGGGGGTGACACATTTATTTGCTCCATCCATGCAACATGCTGTGAGGCCGTGTGGAAGGGCTGAGGATGAGGACGTGTGTGTGGAGACTGAAAAGGATCCACGCTGCTCCGAGGCCAGGTGTGTGCACAGGAAGCATGAAACGCCAAGTGAAGGTGAAAGCCCGGAAGATTCCAAACAACCTGAATTCTGCCTGCTCTTGCCTACCACACAAAGGTCTCTAACAACATCTAGGCGCTAACTAGGGCGAGGTGCTTGGAGATAGCCTCTGATCAAATGCTGGCTGACATCTAAGCTATGACAACATGGGGCACAAAAGCCAGGCTTAGAAACAAAATCAGAATAAAAAAAAAAAAAAAACCCTCAGCCTCCACAACTCCACACAACAAAGGAAGCGGACTCCATCCACTTCCATCCAGGCAAGCTACTAAACAAGCAGGATAAGACCACCAACCCTTGTCTGCGCAAAGGTCAGACTTCACTGGTACAATGGGTTACCTTAAATGTCCAATTTTCAACCCAAAGATGTGTGAAATGCAAAGAAACAGAAAAATATGACCCGTACTCTAGGTGAGGGGCACAGTCTCTGAAAAGCTCCAGAAGTGGAATCTGGTAGCTTTTTTTCAAGTCATTATTAGACCAAAACATTAAAGAAAACTATGACAATGATACATCCACTAATAAGAGGCTCTATAAGGAGGAAATAGTGTGAAAGAAGCAAACAGAGTCTGGGAGCGAAGAGCAGATAACAGGGAAACTCACAGGAGGGTCACAGTGGCAGATTTAAGGCTACTGGAGAATCAGAGGAAAGGAAATTATAGGAATAAAAATTCTCCAGGAGGAAGAACACAGTGAGCGATAGATGGAGAAGACAGGGCAGCCATGGTCATGGGCGACACCCCAGGCCCCCCCACATGAGGAACTGGGTTCCCAGAGGAGACAGAGAGCCAAAACATTGTTTAAAAGAATAGCCAGAACTTTTTGCCAAGACTTTCACACAAACACCCAAGAAATTCAGCAATTCCCAAACAAGTTAAAGAGATACATACTTAGACCCAGCAAAACCGAAGGGCCAGCTAGGCAACCCATAATCCTAGCACTCAGGAGACTGAAGCAGGATTGCTCTGAGCCAGAGATTAGCCTGAACTCCATAGAGAGACCCTGTCCTAACAAACAAACAAACAAAAATGAGACAGCTAGAAGGCCAGGTATAGTGGTGCATACCTGTAACCCCAGCACTTAGGAGGCTGAGACAGGAAGATCATTGTGAGCTCTAGACCAGCCTACCCTTCAAAGTGAGCTCATGGCCAGCCTGAGCTGCATAGTGAGACCCTCTCAAAAAGACACACACACACACACACACACACACACAGCTAAAGGACAGATAACAACATAGAAGAAGCAGGAGAAAACCAAGTCACTGTGCATGGGGAGCAATAGAGGTATGAACAGTTAGCACTCTATCAAGAAAGAAGGAAGGGTGAAGCCCGGGCATAAGGCATTCACAATGCTACGAGAAAAGGCAGGCTTTCAGTGGTGAGGTTTTTTCTATATCCAACAAACAAAGAGTAAAAGCAAAAATGGGAGAAAGTGAAATAAAAGCCCTGCAGATAAACAAATATTGAAACTGAAAGATTTCTTCTCTAGCAGATTTGCCTTACCAAAAAAAAAAAAAAGCCCAAAAGGGCCAGGGAGATAGCTCAGTAGAATAAGCACTTGCCTAGCAAGCACAAACGCCTGAGTTCAATCCTCAGTTCCACCAAAACAAACAAACAAACAAAAAAATTAAATTTAACCACTAAGAAGATAACAATGTACAATGTATTAATTATTGAAACTGTCCTAATAATCAGTTTTGAAATTGTCTCATTGCTATTTGTTTCTCAATAAAATAAAGCCCAAAAGGTAGGAAGGAAACAACACTAGACAGGCAGTTAGCTAAATGCACAGAAAGGAATGAAAACACTAGAAATTTCAGCCCTACTCTCTAACAGAACCTTGTCCGTGAGTGGTGGGAATTACAGTGGCCTGGTACGCTGCGGCAAAGGTCAGCAGCTTTAAAGTTAACGCAGACCTCAACACCACGGAGACTATCATGCTTTGCCTGCATGGCAGGTGCAGTGGTAGTGCCCATTTCACAGGGGAGCAAGACAATTCCCACTAAGAATTTGCCCAAAAGAAATAGGCACAAAGACGTGTGTGGCTCTCAACTCTTCCTAGCAAGTCCTAGATAACAGCATGGCCTGGAAGCCACCTGCATGTCCAACCACTGAGGAATTGTAGCACATGCCTCTGTGAAGACTGAGCCCTAAGAAAGGCCAGAAGCACTGATGAACACTACCACCTGGATGAGCCCCAGAGCCATTTGCCAAGCCAGGCACAAACGACATCCCAGCAACCTGGGAGGCTGAGCAGGAGGATGGCAAGTTCCAGCTCAGCCTGGGTCACTTAGAGACTTAGTGAAATCCTATCTCAAAAATAAAAAATAAAAAGGTCTGGGGATGTAGCTCAGGGTGACAGCCCTGAGTTCAATCCCTAGTAACACACACACACACACACACACACACACACACATCATTTCATCAGGAGAAAGAATACAGGATACAAAGATCGTGTGGTTCCATTTATTAAGAATTTTGAGAGAAGACAAATGTACAGAATTGTTTCCAGAGAAGCAGTTGCTAGGGGCAGCAGGAACAGGCCTGACTACAGCCAGCTGTGACTACATGCGGGCTCTCACCTGGATCACAAGATATGTGCACAAATCTGTAACTGAAGGGCACACTTGCAATGGGTGGGTTTTATGGTGGTGAATTACACCTCAGTAAACCTGGGTTTTTTATGTTAGGAAAGAAATGCACTTCAAGCTATCATAGTTGGTGGCATTGACTTTTCTCTGGCTCTGTGTGGCCTCAGCTGCAGACACAGAGTACAAATACACCACGGAGACTGCCACGAAAGCAGGGCCACCCACTTTTGGGTCCCTTCATCTCAAGAGTCTCTCTCTCTCTCTCTTTCTCTTTCTCTCTCTCTCTCTCTCTCTCTCTCGCTCTCTCTCTCTCTCTCTCTCTCTCTCTCTCTCTCTCTCTCTCTCTTTCTCTCTCTCCTACTGTTAAAGAAACCAAAGAAAATTCACCAGAATTACATGATGTCACCCTTCCTTCCTCTGTCCTCTTCAGCCATCTCGTGGAGGTGACTGTTGCCTCCTCCTGCCCCAAGCTCCCTGGTGTCCAGCTCAGAGATCTGCCCTGACTCGGCTATTGTGCTGCTTGCTCCTGACCCATCAGGCTTGAGGGCTGGCATAGGGAACGGGGTGTGCAGAGGGTTGGCTTTTGGATGTGATGATTTACACGGCTGTGTCCCCCAGAGCCTCAGGGGCTCCCTAGCAGCGCTTTGGGGAGGAGACTCCATCCCGTGGCGCTGCCTCACTGGTAGATCAGTCTCCAGATGAGCATAACGGGAATGTTGGGAGGTGGAGCTGGGTCAGAGGAGCTGGCCCCGGGGGGTGTGGCTTGGGAGGGCTCCTCCCCTCCTGGCTCCTCCCTTCCTTCTGCTTCCTGTGTCCCCTGCCTTGAGCAGCTCTCTTCCACAGGGCCCCTGTGCCATGCCACCCTGCCCTGGAGCAGCTGACTATAGAATGATGCCTCTACAAACTGTGAGCCACGACAGGTATTGTTTCCCAACAACAAGAAAAGTGGCCAAGGCAGCCCCTGGAAAACATCTGTCAAAGTCCTAATGCCCAGAACCTGTGAGTGACCTTCCGGGGAAACAGGATCTCTGTAGCAAGCGTCCAAAGGCTCTCAGGAGCGGTGTGGACTGAGGTGAGCCCTAGGTCCTGATCCAGGTCCTTCAAGAGACAAAAAGAAGTTAGAGGAAACACTGTAAAGGAGGGCAGATCTCTGCATCTCTGATCTGAGGCAGCAAAGCCCAAGGAGCTGCACCGAGGCCCTACCATGGCCCTCACAAGGAACCAGCACTGCCCACACCTCAGCATTGGATTTGCAGCCTCCAGATCTACAACAGAAAAAATGTCTATTGCCTCCCCCCATGCATTTGGGGTCATTGCATGACAGCCCTGGGAAAGGCACACAGGGTCCAGACCAGGTTCATGTCCCTGCCCCAGCCTAGCCCAGAGGCACTGGCTGTGCGGGGGAACCAAACGTCATCATCTGACCTGCTCACCCACCAGCGCTGCCCTCCCAGGGCCACAAGACGTATGTGATAGATGGTTTTATCCTCTCTAGAAAATCAGGTATTTTCACAGTGGCCTGTAGCCTCTGCCCGCCATTTCCACTGCCCTTTTCACAGCAAGCTCTCTGCCACTTTCTTGTGACAAGAGGTTCTTATTCTCCACACAAATCACCCAGCAGGAAGGTCACTTGTGTTGGGAGCCCAGGAAGCTAGGAAATTGATCAAATGGGTGTAGGTGGGACTGGGCCTCCTCGCCTAAAGCAAGCAAGCTCCCTCAGTCCCGAGGAAAACATCCTATTGGTTAAGGTCAGCTATTAGTCACTAGGCAACTTTGTGTGGCATGTTACAAACTTTGCAGAAGTATAAATAAAGGATCGTTTTGTTATGCATGGAGTTAGTCTTGCCCATCAGGCACACTAGCGACCACCTAGCTCAGCTTTTGTCTTCTCTATCTTTCTCATACCTGCCACCGTGTCTCCCTGGGTAGTGTGACCAATTGATCCCTACAACTTGGAGCAGGTGCACCTAGAGCAGAAATCCAAATGCAACAGCAAGCTCCAAAGGAAACAGCCAGAGGCTTGGACGCTCAGGGCCAGACTCCTAGGGCAGATGGTACAGGCACTCAGTCTGGAAAGAGCTGGGGCTGCACCCTTCTGCCATGCGCCCTCCGCAGGGATATTGCACTGCGGAACAGAGTTCCCAAACAAAGCCCAGAACAGGAGCATCAATTCATTTCACCGTCTGTGTAACTTCCTGTATAACTGGAATAAGTCACTGATTTTTAGAATCACCCAAACGCAAGTCCACATTTGTGTGGGGTGTTTCCTGGGGTACCTTTTCCAAGAAGGCTCCATATTTGCATAAGACAGTATCAATGACTAGATGTGATCTTCTGGGCCATTGTGATGGCAATTCCATTCAGATCTGACAGGGCTGCGGGAACCCAGGGGCTGTATGCATTGCTTCTGGGTTAGCATCCCCAAGGTGAGGGGCCTTTGCCCAACATGGAGGGCCTGGAGGGAAGGAGAAGGAGGAAGATAGTTCACTTCCTGCTTGATTCCTAGCACTGGGCCCCAACCTCCTATCTCAACGCTGGGCTCTGAAGCCAGGCTCCTGAGACCACGCAGTGTCACCCTGATGGCTCTGCGGAGCCTCCAGCTCACAAAGGCAGACTGTGGGGATGCTCAGCCTCTGTAACTGCACAAGGCAGTTTCTTATTATAGGGCACAGGGAGAGAGATGGAGACGGAGACAGAGACAGAGAGATGAGAGAGAAACAGAGACTGCAGGTGGAGATGGAGACTGCGAGAGGTCAGGAAGGAGGGGGAGAGGAAGAGGTGGGTTCTGCCTCTCTGGAGCACGTTGATGCACACTCCATGGTCAGGTGTCATTTCTTGGGAAATAATCAAGGACCTCACCACATACAGACTATCCCCTGGAAAGCCACAGGCTGACCCTTCAGGACCTCCTAGTGGGGAAGGGCTTGGCAAAGCAGTCTTGCATCTTGGGGTCCCTGAATATCCTATAGCATGAAACACAGCTGCTTTCAGCCCTCATGCCCCTCAGAAGGGTGGTTGTGGGCTGAATGAGGTAGGAGGGGCTTTTTAAGGAGAATAAAAATAAAAGATCTGGGGCTACTCAGGTAGCTCAGTGAATTAAAGAGCCTGCTTAGGCAGAGCGCAGTGGCAGGGGTTTGATCCCTGCTGTGCCATGCTGGCCCCGCTCCTGGGGCGCACTGAGATGGCGGTGGAGACTGGGTGTGGTGGCATGCACCTGTAATCCCAGCATTTGGGAGGCTGAAAACAGACGAATCACTATGATTCCAATCTATGTAGTGAGTCCCTCAATACCCTGTATAACCTATACCAAATAAATAATTAAATAAGTAAATAAATCTGAAAGCACAGTGGACCAATGGCTTCCAACAGAGGAAACCTGGCTTCAGCAGGAGGCTTGGGCACTATAGTACATCCTGTAAACAGGGTGGGGGTAAACATGAGAGAGAACTGCAGCTACAGGAGCCATTTCTAACTTCATGTAGACAGAGGTCAGGTCTGCAGCAAGACCCACGGGGAAAGTGGTTTCCCATGCAGTCTCAGGCAGCTTCCCCTCCTCCCTTTTCAAACTGATGATCCCAAATGTGGCCTGCAAGGCAGAAAGGACTCCCCAGCTGTCCCAGCAAGTCACTTTGGTGATCACGTGGAGATCCTGTTCAGCAAGAGCACTCAGACGCAACTGACCACAGGATCAAAATACATTTGTACTAAAAATATTTTAAAAGCCCTTCTCCTGATTTATACCCAAAAGAAAATAACGCAAAGGAGAATGAGTTTTCAACTCAAGTACACTTATTCCCAATCTAACTAAATTAGCTCTTTTCAACAGGCAGCTTTGCTCTGATGTCTGTAATAAAAATAACAATGATGTTCACTTAGAGGGTGTTGTATCCTCTCCAAGCACAGGTCTTTCCTGGTACATGACGCCCCTCATCCACGCTGCAGATTGGCAGGGTGAGGCCGGGGAGCGGAGAAGACAGGGCAGGAGCTTTCCAGGGGCTGACTGCATAAAACCAGCACATTTAAAATACACGAGAAAGCTGATGTGATGGTGCACGCTGAGGGGAGATGGAGACAAACGGGCCAACACTGGGTCGTCACATCTGCCACAGACTGAAGCTTGTGGCCAACCTCGAGCCCAGACATCAGACATCCAGCTGCCAGAGCTCTGAAAGAGAAATGTCTGAGGATGAAGCCCCAGTCCAGGGTCTTTTTTTTTTTTTTTTTTTTTTTTTTTTTTTTTTTTTTTGTGCTTTGGTTTGCTTTGGTTTTGAGACAGGTCTTTCCTCCTCAGTTCAGGCTGGCCTCAACCTCACAGCAATTCCCCCACCTCGGCTTCCCAAGTGCTGGAATTATGCGCCACCATGCCTAGCTGCACAGGCTTTTCTTACAGAAGCACTAAAAGATGAAGACAGCCTTCTTCTGAAGTTTGGGTCTCAGGCTGCTCGCTCAGCATCCTGGAGTAGACCCTAAGATGTGGCTTCTGACCTCAGCTCTGCCCTAATCATAAGTGACCTGAGGACCCTTCCTGTCTGAACAGCAGAACACTGCTCTGGCCCTCTCTGGCCTGCTCACCAGGAAGTCCTAGGGAGAAGGAGGTGACTTGTCCAACACCAACCACCTGTGTTGCTGCCCCTCTACTCCAACACCCAGACAGCTGGCTCTGGCTCTTAGGCAGCTCTGTGACCCAGGTGCTATGGCTTTGCCCCAGTTGGTGCCTCCTGTTCATCTTAGAAACCAATGCCCACACCACATCACTTCCTCCAGAACGGCAGCCTGGGTGCCCCCCCTCACAAGTGGGGCACCCATCCTTATGCAGCCTCCTGCAGGTACCATCTCTCCATGCTGTCCCTGTCTGTTTGCACATCTGTCACCCCCACGGGGCGACAAGTGTAGCAAATCTCCACTCCACCAGGGGACTTCAGTTTCTTAGTTGTCCCGGTAAATGGTTCCTATTCCAGTTCTGGTTGTACCTGTCTCTTAGTAACGGCTGGTCACTATGATGCACAGCTGGTCACTATGATGTATGGGGTATAAACCAATCCACACTGACAAGCCAGCTGCCTCTGTACTTCCTGCTTTGTTGGCCCCTATAAACTCTAGACCACCAGAGATTAGGGCCTGGTATTCTCGGAATGATCCCAATCCATGCCCTTTGATATGAATAAATCTGACTCCAAATCCTAGGTGTCTTTAGTGTTTCTATTGCCCTTATACTGTGGCATGCCACGACACAATAGACACCAAAATCAAAGGAAGAATTTGGAGCACTTTATTAACTGAGTTCAGTGGCAACACTTCCTCAGACAGGCTAAAGAGAATGTGTGCCAAACTGAAACACAGCACAACCTTTAAGGTGAAAAACTGCAGGGTTGGGGAGGAATGGGTACTTTTTTAAGGTCTGGTACTACCCGTACTCAGGAAAGTCCAATCTGTTTCTCAGGAAACTGAGGAACATCTTTTAATTAGGGCGAACAGTTATAATTTATGGTCTGGCATGGGTATGAGTTTATAGAAAAGATCAAGGCTCTACAAGACAAGGAGATTATGAATCTTGTTACAGAATGGAGTAGGTTAAGCAGCAGTGCATAGCGGTGGAATACGGCAAAACAGCAAGAGCAAATGAGAGGGGTAGTGGCAGAAAGGAGGAGCAGCAGCAACAGTGGCGCCAGACAGCGAGTCCATCTCCCTTATGCTGCATTCAGGCTGCCTGCCCCAGGCCAGGGGTAGCACTCACATCCCAGCACACTCGCACTATAATCCCAGTGGATGATGAGTTAATCACAAGCTCTGAAAGTCTGCCCTGTGACTTACATGAGGGGACAACCAGACACAGAGCCTAACAAGGGCCCTGTACTGAGCTCATCCTGCATGCTGGCCCATGGCTTGGTCTTCCATGAAGGCATCAGCTCCCCCGTCACAGAGGAAGAAACCAAGGTTCCAAGAGGGAACTGCTCAACAAGTGGCACTGCTGGGGACTGAAGAGGTGCTGCCATCATGCAGATGGGGGGCAGGGACACAGCCAGCTGAGCCGGGCACCATCAGCATCTGCTGGGCTTGGATCCCAGAGCCAGCGCCTCCCCACAGGCTCTCACCCCTTCCCGAGCAGCCAGGGAGCTTCTTTCTGCTCCCCTTGATGTTTGTTGACATGATTTAATGGCAAGTGACAGCATCCCAGGCTGAGTACCCTGCATGGGAGAAGAGATGGGGCTGTGAAACGCCTGAGGGACCGAGGAAGCCATGCAGCCTCTGGGTGAGCTCGCTGTGCATGGGGAGGGAGTCACGAGGTGGGCAGAGGCTGGCAAGGAGGGCTTCTGCCTTTCCTGCAGGACTGCAGAGCCACAGCAGGGTCCTGAGGCAGAGAAGGGCTTGCTCAATTGTGCTCCAGAAAATGTCCCCTGGGGGCTGCACAGCAGGTGGGCTGGTGGGTGACCCTGTGACTTCTGTGGATCAATCACCAGCTCTGTTCCCTTCTCTCTAAGAAGCGTCACCTCCCAGACCAAGGCCAGGAGTACTGCACCCCACCCCACCCCACAGCACCCTGGATGCCAAATCTGGACTCTCTGCTCCCCTGGGGGGGGCTCAGCTGTGTGGTTCCTAGGAGACCCTGCCCACCCACCCACATGATGGATGAAGAACACACATGACACACAGGCCCAGCCATATGTGGCATTTGCTTTCGTTACAGATCAGCACAGTCCCAGAAGGCCAGGGAGCCTGTGTGGGCAGCAAACCAAGACTCAGAGAAGAAAAACACGTGAGGCAGCAGAGAGGGGACCAGCAGTCGCCAAGAGGTCTGGTTCTTCTTCACTCACAGCTGCCACATCAGGCACCCAGGGCTTCAGCAGGCTTCAGTCGCAGCCCCACCCCAGGACCCCACCTTGGAGTGGCCTGCCAGCCCCGCCCCGCTGCAGCCTCCTCATCAGGTCTCAGAAGGCAAAAGGCCATGAAGGCAGGAGGCCAAGGCCGCCTGGTGAGCTGCATCTCCTCAGCAAGCCCACCCAGGTGTTGCTCCCTGCCATGCTGCAGCGTGCATCCCAACAAGGCCGCTTCTGGCCGGCACGTTCTTACCCTCTCACCACTTCTACCTTGAGCAGGGCATGCCGAGCCAGTGCACCAAGAGCTAAGAGTACCACAGCAGCTGGAGTGGTGACACTGAAGCCATGAGCAGCAGGGGCAGGTAAACTGAAGACATCAAGCAGCAGAGAGTGGTGGAGAACAAGAGTCACCAGGACCTACCATCTCCTGTGGCCAGAGTTTCTGAGCTCCTGGTAGCTGTGCACTGACACTAAGGAGGGCCACTGACACTGAAGGTTCATAGCCCTCAGCCTGCAGGGCTGACACTAGAGGAGCCACATTTGCCTGGTTGTGATCTCTACACAAGGGGAGAAGGCAGGACCCCACCCCATCCCCGTCGCCTGGTGACAAGTTGGGAGCACATACAGGAACCTTCCCCATTAGCCGGCCTTGAAGTAAGGGGATGACAAAGGCGGCAGCCACCAGCAGGCTCTGATTTCCATCTCACATGCAGTTGAAAGCCCACCTCACAGGACATGATCACATAATGTAGTGGACTGCTAGCTGGAGGTCAACTTGTTCCACTCAGCTGAACCGAACCAGCGTGGTACTGGGGGTCGGAGGCCCAGCTGAGGGTCGCCGCCAGCAGCATGAGAGGCTGAACCGGAGAAAACTAGAGCAGGCTGCTAGGGAAGCTGCTTGGAGAAGCTGCTGGAGCTGTCGGAAGCTGCTGGACCACCCAGCTATTCTGCTGGGGCTCGTCGTGGCAGCTTTCCTGGTGGACTTGGTTGTTTTCCTTGGCGGCGAAGCTCAGGGCCTCACTATTGCTAAGAGCAGCTGGGGCTCACTGTAGGGCAGCTCTGGTCCTCACCTCGAGCATCGCTTCCTGGCTCCAAAGGGCAAGACGGTGCACAGCTCAGTCTCCTGGAGAAGCTGTCGCATTGGTTTTCCTGATGGGAACTTGGCTTTTCTCATCACTGGAGGAGCTCAGGACCTCACTGTCACTGAGGATGGCTGTGGTACTTTTCAGGTGAGCTTTGGTGCGTACCTTGAGCACCACTTCCTGGCCGCAGCTCAGACCCCTCAGCCTGCTGGCACAGATCCTTCATCTCATTGGCACGGACTTTCTAGCTTCTACCACTGACATTTGGGCTTCCCAATGCAGATCCATGAAACAGGCCTGCATGAGACATTGTTGTGGGCTTCTGGCCTCCAGTTGGATTTGGGGGTCACAGTTATGGGCTCTAGGTCTTCAGCTGGACTCACGCAGGACATGGTCATAGGACCTGGATCCTCCACTGGATCCTTTGGTCTTCAATGTGTGGACAGATTTCCTGCATCCTTTGTATGTGGTTCTTTTGTGATTCATTATAAAATAATCTTATAAAATGTGTCCTGTATTATTTTGTTCACCTCACAAAACCCCAAACTGTAACACATAACTTTGCAACTTTGTGACTTTAAAAAGCTTTAATTTGAGGGCTTCAGGACCTTTGAAAATCATGCATCTGATCTAGGGAAGGTCTTTGAGGTAGACAGGGTGCCTCATAAACTTTGGCACACATTTGCTTTCTGGGGAGACTCCAGGATGGTGACGCTCTCCAGGACCAACAGCTGAAAACATCACCACTCCTGGGTTCCAGGAGGCAAAGAGTAGAGAAAGATAGTGACAGGTTCGGGCCCTAGTGTGAATAGCCAAAATCATTGTGGTGGTCATCTAATATGGCCGATGCCCTTAAAACAAAGGCCTATGCTCCCAGGACCATCTCCCCCTTTTTCTCCCACTTAGCCCAGGACATAATTTACCTTCACCCTTCCTGCCCTCTCAGGGAAGACCCCCAGTCAGCTCCCTCAGGTATATCTAAAATTCCCTCCAAACTCCACCCTCTTTGCTTGCCTGGCAAGCACAAGGTCAATCCTCGGTACTGGAAAAAAATAAATAAATAAAAATAAACTTCACCCCTGGCAAAAGGCCATAAAAGCCTCAGCCTCCTTTTGTCTAGTCTAGAGAAAAAATTCCTCATCCTTCCCCACATTCTCTCCCTGTGTCCTCAAAGAGAAGAAAGCCCCTTTCCCTTCTTCCTTCTGCCTGTTTCCCTGATGTGCCGTTCACCTGAAAAACACCGATCAGTAAGTTTGCAGCCACGTGAGGAACTCCAACGTGGGCACTGTGGCCGAGGAGAAGGAGCAGATCCCACAGGCAGGAAGTCCTGCTGCTCTCGTCACCCCCTCTGCTCCTGCCACGCCTCCTACTGGCTGAAGCCACAGGAGTCAGAGGCCAACAGCGGGAGACCTCCCTGGAAGGTCAGGCTGCCAGGCACAGGGTATGGATCAGAGAGGGGCGAACAGCCTGCACCTGTGTGGCAGGGCAGGGGACCCTGTCCCGCCCTCTGTGGCCCAGGGCTGCCCTTGGCCTTCCCCACAACAAACAGGACATAAATGTTCCGCCTACTCTTGTCTCACAAACCCCAAATACAGAGGTGGGCTGAGGTGAGACCCTGGAACACATCCTTGAAGTCTGGAGCCCACTGAATGCCTGCACCTCATGGGTGTTTCTGCAGACTGGATCTTCAAACAGCCCATTAAGTGCCAGGTGAGAAGAGGTCAGGACGCACGCACACTGAAGGGTGACCCCGTAACGCCAGGGAGCAGACAGTATCTGCAAGCCCAGGAGGGAGACCTGGGTCATGCATGCTCAGCACAGCCAGCCTTGCTTACATCTTGCTGTGACCTTCTGACTTCCAGAACTGTGAAAAGTAAATTTCTTTTGTTAAGCCACCCAGCCTGTGATCCTTTGCCACAGGAAATCACCCAAAGTCACATAGCCAAGAAGTGAAGCTCCAATGTCACCCTGAAGACCCCATATGCCTGCCCTGGTCACCATACTGCCTCCCCAGCTGGGGGCCTGGGACTTCCCTGCTGAGCCAGCAGTGTGCCTGGGCGACACAGGCAGCCTGTGCTTCCACCACACCCACCACTGAGGTCTGCTGCTGAGGTCAGAGGCTTCAGCCCTGCTTCATGAATGTCTAGCACCACTAGGGACAGAGTCAGTGCCACAAAGACACTCCTTATCTCATGGGCTGGCCAGGCAGATCTCTTGTCCCCACACCCAAATTCCAGGTACCGGGGTTACCTCAAGCCAGGGGTCAAAAGGGAATATTCTCTCCAGATTGTGATCCTTCAGTGGGGAAAACAGGTCCTCCTCATGGCCTCACAGACCAAGAGAGGTGACACAAGGACCTCCCAAAGTCCAGGAAGTGGGTTCCATTGTCCACCCTGATCTAAGTCAGAAGCACTAAGCCTGCACCTTACCCGCTGGATTGGAAGACCTATCCCGCCAAGCAGCATGTGCCAGCTTCCTGCGGTTGCTGGAACAAAGTCCTACCACTGAGTGGCATCAACACCAGGAGCTGTCTGCTAGTGCTGGGGCTAGAAGTCCAAGATGGGTGGGCTGGTTCTGGGGGAGGCTGCGAGGGAAGACCTGCCCTGGCAATGCCTCAGGCTTCCTTGACTTGTAGCTCTCTGCCTCCTCTTTCTCATGTCACCCTGTGTGTGTCTGAGTCCTCTTGTCATGAGGACATCAGGCCTGTGGGATTGGAGCCACCTGTAGTGGATTAGCTATTAATCAGCTTGGAACACCCAACTGAACCCAATCGGTGAGTGTGGAGCCCCACCTGAGGATCGTGGCCAACCGCAGAAATGCAGACCTGAAGGGGAAGACGGGGTGCTGCTGATTCTCCTGGAGAAGCCGCTCACTTTGGGAGCGCTCTGGTCCTTACCTCGAGCCTGGCTTCCTGGCCCCAGGGTCTTTCCAGCCTCCACCACTGACCTTTGGGCCTTCCCAGTGCAGATCCTTGGTACAGACCTGCATGAGACACATCTCATGTTGTACCCTTGTCATGCGCTCTCCTGCTGGGCTCCTGGAGGACACAGGATCCAGGGGCTCTCGTGCAGGAAGATTTTTTTTTTGTACTCTTCTGCACTTGACTTTTTGGGTGACTATTATAAAGTAGTCTTATAAATTACATGTCCTCCATTAAACCTATTCCGTTGCAAACCCTGACTACATTAGCTAAGGACCTCTTTTCACTCTAGGTACTTTGTCTTCATGACTTTCTTTGTTGGTAGATCACAATACCCAGTACCCAAAATTCAAAGGAGGGGTAGATTTTGGCTCACGCTTTTAGCCCTGCCATGGGTCAGCCTCTTCCTATGGCCCCGCCCCTGGCTGTCATGCAGCAGCATGTCTGGAAGGCTTGCCCCTGCTGTCACCTGCACCTCTTGTCTGCTGCAGAGGGCCCTGTTCTGTACATACCACAGTGCTTACATCATCACCCTCTGTGACACAGACCATGCTACTGGTGACAAGCACCAGCACCTCCTGTTTAGACCTATGGTGGCACTGTGGCCCCAGGGGACATGTATTGTTGCCCATACAGGACTCTCCAGATGGCCAAACTGAGTCGCAAGTTTGACTTCAGAAGGCAAAAGAAGTCAAGGGTGGTGGTGCATGCACGTAATCCCAGTGGTCTAGCAGACCAAGACGGAGGGTCACAAGTTCAGTTCCACACTTGGAATTTAGCAATTTAGTGAGACCCCATCCTGAAATTTACAAAATTGAGAAATGCATCCAAAAGAAGCAGAACTCAGTTCTTGAAGGAGTGTTGTCAGGAGTCACAGAGGGTCAGCCACTTCTGAGCTGTCTCTGTGCCCTGGACTTGGCACCCTCCCCTCAAGAACTTCAAAGGCCACTGCCAGCTGCCTCTGCTTTCCAGGTGAGAGAGAAAAAGGTGAAGTATCCCACCAGGGTCTCCTGGTAGGTCTATGACAAGGACTCCGGCTGCACAACTCTAAAGCCAACTGTGTTTAAGTGAGGGAAGGGCAGAGAAAGGAACTCTCTGTTGCAGTCCCAGGAGAGAAGGGACAAGGACATGATGGAGAGCAGGACATGACTTTCTCTACACAGGCAAATACCACTTACTTCCCCCCATACCAGAACCCCACTCACCCTTAACAGAACCCCTCTCACTGTGGCCCACAAAACACAAAGAGACCCACATTCCAGCTCCAGCAGAAGCAATGCAACCTCGGACTGCTGCCCTGAGCTTGGGTTTCCCGAGCCCCAGATTATGGCAGAAGGCAGCACGCAGAGGAGCTCCCGGAAGCTGCTTCCACCTCTGGCAGGTGGGCCTCGCTTTCCCTGCTCTCCCCAGCTGGGGATGTGCCCTGGCCTGGACTCTGGGCCACCCTGCTGATCCTCTGTTGGGACCAGTACTCAGAGCCTGTCAGAGGCAAATCCACCCCAACAGAAGAAGTTTAACCTGAATGCCCTGGGACAGGTTTGCACCCGCAATCTTTGCACCCTGGTAAAATCATGAACTTTGACTGAGTTTGCCATCATGGGTGCCACCCTCCCTTCCTGTTCCCAGGCTCTGGTGACTTCCAATCCAGAGCCAGTTATCTTGCATAGGACAGGGGTCACCAATGTACTTACTGACTGCTTGAACTGGAGACATTTGAAAGCCAGCAGGTACATAAATGTTTCTTTGACCTTTGAGCCAAGTCCCCTACCTAAATTGCCCGCATCCTGGCCACATGCCCACCCTCAAGGCTATCATTTCTTCCCAAAGTCTCCTGGACAATTTGCAAATAACTTTCAACTTGATAATAACAGGCGTGCTTTCTCCTGCAACCTTTATGTGTGCCTAACTCTCCGTCCCAGCCAGCACTCCAAGAAGAGAGAAGTGCGGCTTCCCTGTCCTGCCTAGCTGGTGGAGCCCATCTGTGACAGTGTGCACTGAGCCAGCCTGGAGAGGGCCCAGGAGCCACTACCATGGGGTACCTTTTCCCAGCTGAGAAGACTGAGTGCCACCCCCCCTCCTTCCCTGAGAGGTCTCCAGCCCGCTGGGCTCTGTCACTCACCTCAGAGCATCACCCTGCTGATTGAGCCTGGCAAATGGAGGCAGCTTCATCTATAGAAGCCTGGCAAAGCCGCCTGGCAAAGCCGCCTGGCAAAGCCGCCTGGCCAGGGGGTCAGACTAACCCGTGTGCCAGGAAAGGCATGGCCAGTGTCTAACTGGGTCAGCCACAGCTGGGGACACTGCAGCACAGGTGCCCTGAACTGCTGCAAAGGGCCAGTGTCACAGAGGCAAAGGAGAGCAGGAAAAGTAGCAACAAGTGAGATCTGTGGATCCTAGCTGGATCCTGGAAAAAATACCTAAAGAACATCAGAGGTATGGTCCAGGAAATCTGAAGAGCAGCGTACGTGCCTTAACAGTGTACACCACTGGGTGTCTCTTCGTGGATGTAACTGTGGTGATAGCTGATCTTGTGTGCCAACACAGCAGCCAGTGGGCAACTTAATGAGACACCAAGAATGGTAGTTTGGGCCTAAACCTCCAGCACTCAGAAGGCCAAGGCAGGAGAACTGCAGGTCTGAAGCCACTCTGGGGCTCCATGGCAAGTTCAAGGCCAGCCTGGACCACACACTGGAACATTGTCTCAAAAACACCAAAGAAGAGGTTGTGTTTAAATTGGAGATCTTCCTGTAAAGCCAATGGTGGGTGGACCTTGTCCAAGCAGGGGAAGGCTTCAACAGAACAAATAAGCTGGCCACCCCAGGGGAGGGTGTTCTCTAGCAGAAGCTTCCGGCTCATCTGCACCTGGGACCTCCAGGGTCGCAGCTGGTAGCCCACACTGCAGAGGTGGACTGTGTGAGCCAGCCCCTCAGAACTGCTCCTCCCACACACATCCAGGGCTCTGCCTCTCTGGGAGCCTGGATGCAACTGTGCAGAAGAACATCTGGCCTCTAAGAGGGCGGGACATTACCAGATCTGCTCCTGGCTCTCACATGTCTCAGCAAATAAAATAGTGTATGCACGTATGCTAGGTGTGCATCTAGAGACGTGTGTGTGCCGCTCATGAACGCGTGCTGTGCATGCAGGCACTGTCATCCCAGAAGCCCTGCTTTCCTGCAGTCATCCACGGCCTGAAAATGCATGATGGGAACCCCTGAAGTAAACCGTAAGGTATTTTGAAAGACCATCTGCGTATATCCATTGTTGTAGTGTATCACAGCTATAACTAATGCAAACTCTGTGAAAAGTGTGTATGAATGGCAAAGCCCCGCCCTGTGTAGGTCTTGGTGCTATCCAGCTTCAGGCATGCAGCGGCCCTGGGGTGTACCCTGCAGGTAAGGGGTGCTGTGCCCATGTACCCTGTGTGCACATGTGTGCATGTGTTCTGTGTCATGACGGTGTGGCGACTCCAAGGGGAGCAATGGTGCTGGGCAGACAGTACAGGCTCCCGGGGTTCTGCCCTTTTGACCTGTCTATGGGTTTTAAATGTTTTTCAATGAACATGGCAGGGGATTGCTTTATGGTCTGGAAGCTATTGGTGCTGGGGGGGCCTATGAAAAGGACCCTGCTTTCCCAAGAACCAAGGGAGACCAGAGACTAGACATTGGCAGAGGGAGCCAAGCATCTGCTGACGACGGCTGGGGCTGGGGAAGCAGCCTGGGGTGATGCTGCACGGAGCCCTGCTATCTGCCTGAGGACTCCCAGGGGCCTGTGGGGAGAGGCCCAGGCCTGCAAATTAGGCTCCCTGTCCTGGGCCACTGTCCAGGGAGGAGGAAGGACAGTAAGCCTGAAGACTTGCCCAGGCCCAACCTTTGGCACCAAGACACCTGAGCCAAGGGTGTCATTGCCCCACTCCTCAGGCCTTTTTTTTTTTCCCCCCCAGGGAAAGATCTACAGGATGCTCAGGGTCTTACTACTAGATTGGACTCATAGTGATCCACCTGAGATTACAGGAACAAGCCACCATGCCCAGTCTCTATTGCTGTCTCAGCACACCCTAGGGGGCCAGCATGGCAGGCCTGGGGATCGAACCCTTGGCCCCTGCACCTGCTTGCAGGCACTTTAATCTCCTGAGCTATTTGGCTAGCCCTCATGCATTTTTTTTTTTCTGAGACAATTTCATCATGTATGTCAGGCAGGTCTTGAATTTGTATTCTCCTGCCTCAGCCTCCTAAGTGCCATGTGCCATTTCATGACAGATCCAAGCCAGCAAGAGTAGTTCCCACCAGGATGGAACTGGCTCACCAAGGACAAAATTGGGCTCCAAGGATTTTCTCTTTCAACTTCTCTGATATATGATGTCTGCATCTGTTGCGAAAGGCATTGGCCTCTTCTGTGATTGACGAGATCCAAGTATCAAGGCCTTTTCCACATGGTCGACGTGGTGGGCACGGCGAGTTCCACGAGACACTTCACATGAGGCTATAGAACTGAGCCCTTGCCAGTGCTCATTTTTTGGAAAGTCACAGGCAGAAAGTGGGCAAGTCCATTTCTAGTCCCCTTTTCCCTACCTTTGAATTTGATGCAGCCCCTTCCCCTCAGGGACTCAGGTTCCCTGGGATGGCAGTTCCAGGAGCTGGAAGATAACTCAGTGGACACTTAGGCAAATGCAGAGACTATGATTTGATCCCCAGCATGCAATGCTGGCTCTATCCCTAGGGTGTGCTGAGACAGTGATTGAGACTGGGCGTGGTGGCGCACACCTGTAATCCCAGCACTTGGGAGGCTGAAAACAGAAGGATCACTATGAGTCCAATCTGTGCAGTGAGACCCTGTAGACCCTGTACTAAACTTTTTTTTTTTTTTAAAAAAAAAAGGGAGATCATTTCTGGCTTTCCTTCTAAAACTAACAGCCTCCTCTGTTCCCTTGCCCACCTCTCTCCCCACGTGACTAACCCAGGAAGGTCTGGGATTCCACCATCTGCCTGGAAGTTACCAAGCTCTGAGTCTGACAGTAGGCAGGCACAGCCTGGGGTGCAGAGCTCTACAGGCAGCTACCACCCTAGGGGACGCAGGACACACCTCGCCCTGGAGTGCCACTCTTCTTGCTGGCCTGAGGCCTTGTCTCCCTCCAGCTCTACCCCCTTGTGCTGGGGTGAGAGCCCACCCCACAGAGTATCCCTCAGGCCTTTGGTCATCTGGGTTAGTGACTGTGTTAGAGCAGTCTCTGCTCTGCTTTGGTATGCACATGTCCCTATGATCCTGACTTAACTCCATCACTTATCAGTGATGCCCACAGGCCTAGGGTCCACTGGTTAGAAGGGGGTTGACTCCTCCTTGCATTGCTGGAGGGCAAATTGGACCTGGGAGGACTGAGGGGGAAGGACAGAGCTGCCCCTCTAGCCCCAACCAGGCACAGCGTGTGGCCTCTGTGCACGTGCCTCTCTGTTCCTTGGCTGTCACAAGCTAGCTATGCCATTCACATACACAGGACACACTTGTGTTTGCACAAGATGAATTTATTGAAGAACAATACATTCACGGACTCCATAAATGTCAGCTTTGACTTGCTGAATACTCTGGATTTCACTTGGTGTCCAGATTAAGGCCACCTCTTGTTCCATTCCAGTATTAATTATTGATATCGACAACACCAGAGTCACATGGCACACTCGTGGTCACGTGCAGGTCACAGAGGGCAAAGTGAGGGTTCCAAGGGGCCACAGTTCAAAGAGGCTGAGTGAAAAGGAGGCAAAGCCCACACAAATGCACAGAGAAGCCCCTGATGGGGACACAAAAGAAGGTCACAGACTGCGATCTGGTGAAAGAGCTGCAGCTAAGGAGGGGACAGATTTCAGATGGAAGGGAATAGATACTCAAGTACCAGGCTGGACAGCAGTTTCAGAGATGCCGGCCTGAAGCAGGTGCATATGTCCCACACACTGAACTGAAGCCCTGAGGACCGAGGGGCTTTTCACCGGAGCTTGTCCTGGGCAGGGTAGGTAACCAGAGGCAGCATCAGTCCCGGGCAGGGTAGGTAACCAGAGGCAGGGTCAGTCCTGGGCAGGGCTGCCTCTGGTGTGTATAGCAAGCTCAGGTGTCTGGTTTCTCTGCTCTGCTTTGGTATGCACATTTCCCTATGCTCCTGACTTAACTCCATAAGTTAATTTTTTATTGGCACCATGAATTCTGTATCAGCTTAGCTTGTGCCTTGTGCCTTGTGGTTCTGGCCAGGCAGGTGGTGGCTGTCTCCTTGCACAGATGTGGGGTGGGGCCGTTCTACCTTAGAGTTTGCTCTCACCTTCCACCACTCAGGGCAGACCACTGCTTTGCTGCTTAGGAAAGGTGAAGCCAGCCCCGCATCTGTGCATGGCCACCCCTGCTCAGCACACAGCCCTACCTGGCACACCACAAATGGCACCTCTGTGGTCCTATCTCCATTCAGCCACTCTGGAGCAGGCTAAATGGTGGCTTCAAAAAGCTACATCCAGGATCCTGCAGCAGTGACTGGTTTGGAACTGACTTTTCCTAGGTGAGGAAGGACCACAGCCCAGGAACTCCGGGATGAGCAGAGGCGTGGGACACGTTCCCCAACACAGCCTCCAGGAGGAGCCAGCCCTGCCCACCCTAGACTTGGCATGGGGCTTCCAGAGCTTAAAGGAAGCGCCTTTCTGCTGGGGTAAAAACAAATGAGGTGACTTGGTGACAGGTTTCTTCAGCCTTACGAAGCCAAAACACCCTCTTCTGGGCCAACCACAGCTTGCTGGAGAGAACAGCACTGAGCTGGGGAGCTGCCAGCCACCTCTGCGCTGGCCTCCCTCCTCTCCCACCAGCCACATTCAGCAGTTGGGCCCCTCCCCCAAAGCTGACCCACCGGAGAATTGGGTGGTGCTGTCACTTTAAGGGACAAGGCAGTGGGGAAAGCCAAGCAACTGCTAATTTGTCATCTACTAATGTCCCTGTCCCATGCTGTGTTGCAAGGCCACCTCATCTGTCAACAGCCCTGTTCAAGCCACATTAGCCGGAGGCACAGAAAATTGCCTAACCAAAGCCAGGGAAAGCGTGCCAGCCCTTGTCCCCTGTCCCTGGGAAGCTGTTCCGTGGCATGTCAGCCCAGCCACCAGGTGCCACGCAGCTTCTCCTTCCTTGCAGCGCAGGAGCATCACCACGGCAGAGTGCGGCATGTGAGGCGGGCTCTGGGCCCGGAGCCAAGTCAAGAACCTTGGGGTCTCCAGTCGGCCATCGCCAGCGGCCAAGAGCAGCTTGAAGCTGCCTCTGCAGACGTCCACACACTTGGCAAAAGCACACGACCTGCAGGGCTGCTCTTATCAGGAGGAAACAGCCCAGTCTTCTAAGATTTGGCCAGCTTTGCATCATCGTCCCTTTCCTCCTTCCTGTCGCTCGCTCCTGGTGGCTGACCGTTAGCCTGTGTGTGCCGCCAAGCCAGGGTACCCCAGTACCCTTTGCAGTTGGGATTTCGCCTGCTTTTGCTCCAGGGCACGGCAATCCCCGCAAAGACGCCACTGGCCTACCCTTCTCCTTCTGCACCCAAGGGCACTGCACCGATCCCGAGCCAGGCCACCATCTGTTCCCAGCATGCAAAGTCTTCATGATCAGACCCAGTTGTCATGCTCCCCACACTTCATGCAAGGCCCAGCACAAACAGAGCCCAAGCATGCACTCGGCCTGCAGAGCTGTTTCTCATGTGCACCCGCCTTTACCAAAATCTGCGTGCCTGCTGTCTTGGTATCACCAGCTAGTGGGCTTCAACTTGAACTTGAACTGATCCAAGGTCCTGCAGGCCCGGCATATGCCGAGGGCCAGAAGGGGTGCAGTGTGTAGTGGGTAAGAGGGTACACTGAGAGCAAGACAGACGCCGGGCTGCTGCACTCACCAGGGGATCATCCCAGGGTCACTGGCTGCTTCTGTGAGATCCCTCCCCGCCCCAGGGACCCTGAGGGCTCCAGAGGGACCCAGAGGAGGCTGAGGGCAGCAGCGCATCCATGTGCAGAGCAGAGAGCAGCCGATCATGCCCCCACACCCAGGGACTGTGAACTTGATGGCAGCCTCTGCAGAGGAACCTGTCCTAGCCCTGCGCCCTGGATGCCAAGACCTGGGGCAGCAGGGCTGGCTCCTCTCTTTGGCTTATAAATGGCACCTTCTCCCTGTGCCCCACACAGTCATCCCTCTGTGTCCTGATCTCATGAGAGCAGCAAGCAGATTGGATGGGGGCCCACTCTGGTGCCCCAGTTTACCCTTGGTGGCCCTGTAAAGCCCGTCTCTGCACAGGCACATTCTGAGCTGTAGGGGTTAAGGCTCCAATGTATGACACAACTTATCCCCAGCACTGAGCATCTTGGTTTGCCCAGTGTGCTCTGGGCCAGAGTGGGAATGAGGACACATGTGCCTGCCTTAGAGCTGGGTAGACGGATGTGGGAGGTGCCAGGTACACCCCTCCTGGCCCAGCCAAGGGCACCAGCGTTTACCTGTAGCTCTGCACCACGATTGTCCTAGAGAGGATGGGGGAACTGAATGATGCCGGGATCCTAGGTCCTGGGCCACCAGCTCAACCCACCACATCCCGGACCCTGTGTCCTGAGCCCTGCACCACCTGCAGCAGCCCCGGCCCCATGCACAGGTCCCTGCAGCTCTACCTGGACCCTGCCTCTGGTCCTCCTCAAAATAAGGATCACCAGAGCTCGAGGGTGGGGGCTCTGAAGCCAGGACATGGGACCTGCAGGAGCTCACTAGTGTGAACAGACAAGGATGTGGGTGTGACAGAGGGAGGCAGTGGAGGGGACTGACCAGGCCTCGGGGATCACAGGACAAGAAGACAAAGTCCTGGGGTAGAAGCCCAGCTCCACCTGCCTCCTATATCAGCATCAATTCACTCAACCTCTGAACCTCAGTTTTCCCCGCCTGAAACATGGGGCCAAACATGCCCACCCCTGGGGTCATGATGAGAGGAAGGGGTGACTATCCCCTGCGCTCAGCACACTCTGGTTCTTGTCACTACTGCAGCTTTATGGAAAGCTGCAACTGGACTGAGAGCAGAGGCAAGAGAGCCGGGGCAGCCTCAGGCCCAGCGCTTGTCTGGCTGGAGCACTGATGCTGATGAGGTGGCCGCCCAGCACCAAGGCCCCGTGCACACAGATGTGGCAGGACCACAGCCTGGGATGGACTCACTCGCACGACAGTGTGAAGGACACCCAGGAGGGAGGCCAAGGAAGGAGGCAGCACCACAGCCCGGGTCCGAGATGGGGGGCGCCTGGGCTGGGACGGGAACCCAGGGAGGGTGCCACAGCACGAGAGCTGGCACCGAGGAGGGAGGGCAGAGGCTTTGCACTATCACAGCAGCCGCAGGTTTGGAGGGACGGTGCCACCGCCTTCAACAGTCACGGCCTACACTAGGGACGGCATGCAGGCTCTGAGGCATGAGCCTCCAAGTGGCCAAGGAGCTGGGGGATGGAGTGCAGGAGACCACTTCCTGCACACCTGGCCCATCAGCTCAGCCGCACGTGAGCACACACCCGGCACTTCTCTCCTTGGCAGATAAGGAGCATCTGTCTCCACGCGGGGCGGGAAGGGAGAAAGTGGGGCGCCTACTCCAGGAGGCAAAAATGACCAATGGCCAGGACCAAGGTTTATGGGGGAGGTCAGAAAACACAGGTCAGGACGGGTGGTGGAGAGGAAGCACCATCGGGCTAAGTGGGCGGCACTTATTATCCCAGGACTGGGAAGCTCCTCATGGGCTGATATAGGGCAGAGCAAGCCAAGAGGAAAGGGGGTCCCCGAGCCAAGGGGGCTTCCTGCTGGGCAGCAAAGAATGAGCAGACCAACAAGCAGCTGGGCACAGGATACCCATGTGATTTCTCAGCTGCCAGCAGAGGTGCTGCATGGCCCTGTTTCCCGGCCCTCTGTGGGGCCTGTGGGCACAAGGATCCTGGAGGGTACAGTGGCCCATCTCACCTGCCTTTTCACTCTCTGAGAAACTCAACCTCGGTCTGCAAATATTACCCAGAAAGCTCCAGGGAGCCACACTGGGTGCTGGTCAGAGTTGCCAGGGAGATGGCATGCCATTCTACACTGTCGCAGACAAGACAGGAGGCAGCTCTCTGTCAGGGGAACCCAGCCTGTACACATTCCCCACAAGCCCCCAGGCAGCTGCCACCTTGGGCAGCAGGTGGGCTGTGGCTGCCACAGCGCTGTGGTCCTGTGTCCTAGGAATCTTTATTCTACCCAAGAGCCATAGGGCTCACCATTCAGAGGTGTAAAGAAAAGCCATCAAATGTTTTGCTTTAGTTTCCCAACCTAAATAAAGAATAGCAGCCCAGCTGAAACTGTAGAGAATTACTGTCAATCTCTTGATTCCTAACTTTGAGTCTCAGCCTTGTCACAGGTGAGCAGGTGGAAGAGACATGCTATCCACAGGGTTCCATGCTGGGCAGGGCTGCAGGCAGCCCCAGGTGCTGGAGCTCTCCCCTGAAGATGAGGGGGCACATGTGTGTGTGCATGTGCGTGTGTGCATGTGCAGGGGGCTGTGGGTCCAGGGATCTACATCCCTGGGTTCGTGCTGCCAAGGACCAGGGGTGTGCAGAATGTTTTCCTGCCACCCTCGCTAAGCAACACAGTATGATGACAGCCCAGCATCTGTACTAGTTAGGCATCACGGAAAACTGAAAGGTGATTTCGGATCTGTGAGAGGACATTCACACAGGTGATGGGTGACTGTGACTCCACATGATAAGCCGACGTGAGTTTATCACTTTTCGTCTCTTCTATGGTCACAGAACCAGTTCTCCATGGATACCAAGGTACACTGTGTGTGCACGTGTGTCTGTGTGTGTGCGCACAGTGTGTACTTCCGTGCACACACAGGGGAGCCTCTTGCCACTGTACCTCTACGCATCTGCTGCACAGTCTCCCTTTCTCCCTGTTAAATAAAACTGACATGTGTGGGGAAACAGAGGCAGCACTGTCAATCCTAGGCCTCCTTGCCTCGGCTTGGTGGTGCCCTCTTCATGCACACCATGTAATGTGTAATCCTGTGTGCAGCGCAGCACGTGGGCACATGCCACTCTGCCATCTGCATCCTCCTGGAAGTGCCCCTTCCTCTTGGGATTTCCTGTCACCATCATTTCTACAAAAATAACACCAAATCTTCTAGCACAAGAAGCCTGCCTGGATTGATCTCCATCACATTAGATTCTTGCTGTTGTAAGCCACCATGACAAACACCACCCCCAAGTGTTGATCTGACATCTTTTTCTTCCCTTAAATCCTGAACATGGAACCCTTTGGCCAAGTTAGTAAACTCTGAGCAACTTCAACAAAATTCTCTTTCAAATGCTGCTGCTCAGGGGGCTGCAGAAAGCAGTAGGGGAGGGACCTCTGATGTATGCTTGAGCGGGGCTGCCTGCACCCCAGTCTGCCTGTCCCCAAGCCCTGATTCCCCCAGGCTGGAGCTGAGTGACCTGTGGGCTAAGTGGGCACACAGGGTCACATGGACACATCAGCTCTTCCTTTCACAGTTGCTTGAGACCACAATAAACACAACTGCAAACCCAGCCCCTTCACCTTCTCCCAGGTGCTGCCCCATCACGATGACACAGGTGCATAGCCATCCTATGATGTTACTTCCAAATCACATTGATCCAAACTAAACTAAATGTTTAACAAAACCAAACCAGTGAAAAAGCCCTGCTGGGGAAGGTATCTAGTCATAGGCAGACAGAGAGGATCCCCATCACCCCAGAAGTCCTCACACCCTGTGTCCCCAAGGTAAACTTGGGAAATTACTGTCCTGTCCAAGCACTGGACCACAGCAGCCTGGTGACAGACAGGAGGTGTCCTGCTGAGGGGACCCATGAGTAAATCTGAGATGGTTCTTCAGGTACGGAGGACCTGAACATTTTGGACAGCTCCCTCCCATGGCTCTTCAGCTGGCCCCCACAGTGTGGGCTCCTCCTGGCAGCAGAAGCCCCTGCACCCTGCTCCCTGCTGTGCCTGCTGATTGCCTCCACCAGTGTCTGGACCCTCCCTGCAGCTTTCTCTTCAATGCAAGGGCTGGGACCACCCAGAGAATGGGGGGAGACCTACAGGACCCCATGAGTGTTTAGAAGGACTCTTGTATGGCGGAGGTGTCTGGCCACCAGGCTGCAGGCTGCCCAGGGGCACTTTCTTCACTTCATCTGACAGAACCCAGATTTGGGGTTGGGGCTTTCTCACTGAGCCAACAAAAGTCCTCCCTCTTTTTTTTCCTTTTCTCCCTGGTACTTAGAATTGAGTCCACGGCCTTTGCCCTGAGCTATACTCCCAGGCCTTTAAAAATCTTGTAGAGACTAAGTTGCTGAATTGCAAACTGAGCTTGACCCATAATCCTCCTGTTTCAGCTGGATGTCAGACACCTCTCTCCCACCTGCAGAGCAGGGCTGGGCTAAATCCTGCCATCCCCTCCAACTCACCATATGACCTTCAGCAAGTCACTGTGGTGTTTCCACCTATGCAAGTGGAATGAACCAAAGGCCTGTGCTGAAGGCACGTGCATTCTCCATGCACGGAAGAATAAAGGAGATAAAACGCTTCTGACTGGCAGTGTTGTTACCATCTCTTTTCCTGGGACACAGGATCTCAGAAACTCCTGGTGGGAGGAGAGGGGGCCACAGACAGCAGTCAGCTAGCTGTACAGGTGCCATCAAGGCCAGGATGGGCCCTGCCACAGCAGCCAAGGGACAGAGCCAGATCCAGAAAGGACCCAGCCAGTCCCTCTGGTCAGCTGTAAATAAACCGCAGAACTGGAAGGAAGCTCCCACAAAGAAATAAGAAGTAAACACATAGCCACCCACTCCACCCTGCAGCCCAAACCAGGAGAACCAGCCAAGACCAGAAGCTGGCTCTTACCACAGCTGCCAGTGTGTCAGTAGCCCTGGAAGACCCAGGGAGAAGACACCAGTCCCAGCCCAGCACTGGCACCTGCTGCTCCATCCTCACAGGTGGGTGACAAGGAAGGGGCTCTTGGGGCGCACCCTGAGCTGCACTCCATGCAGGCATGAGCTCTGGCCCTGTGCCAGGTGCAGGTGGGTGCTGGGATATACAGGGACACAAAGGGACCCTGCTCCAGGGAGCCTAGGGGTGACAGGACACTGCTTCCACCCCACCATTCTCGCTGACTTAGGGATGATGACAAGGAACACACCTGTGCAGGACTGGACCGCAGCGCTGAGCTCCACTGAACCCAGGAGGGCCTGCCCTTGGCTGGTGGGCAGAGGTGGCACCTGAGCAGCCCAGCCAAGAGCTCCAGGGGCTGGCCATGCCACAGAGCCCACAGGCTGGGGTTGACTCTCACCTTCATGGGTGGCTCCCAAGAAATGGACAAGGCTGATCCGCTGAAAAACAAAACCGCTGGCCAGGCCCAGGATGCCCCAATCTGGGCACGGGGCAGGCCCTGCACTCAGGAGTACAGCTGTGAAATGGGACCCAACCTGTCTGGGAGCCCACACAGTAAAGCAGAGGAGCAAAGAGTACTGGTCAGTGGGGGAGACCAGGCATGGACACAGCTGGGGACAACAGGGTGGAGGCCACTCCAGAGAGAGCAGTGGATGGCCATCCAGCCACAGGGGGTCAGCCATGATAAGTCAGGGGTCCTCACCCCTCCAGACTATGAGGGGGGACAGGCACCAGGTGAGCAATGAACACAAAGAAGCAGACTTGCTGCATGTCCCCAGGGTCCGCAGCCTGTCACGGAATCCCCAACACTTCCCAGTGAGAGTTCTTACTCTCGAGTACAAAAGTCTGCAAGACGCGTCTGAAGCTGCCCTGCTAACACACAGCTGAGCCAACCCTGGCCCTCAAAGCCAGACTCTTGATAACAATACTTCCTTGTCTCTTGGTCCATATGGAGTCATAGAAGGTTACTGAGTGTGGGAGTGGCTGTGTCACTCTGCATAGGGCTGGGTGGAGAAGAGGAGTGTATGGAGCCATGAGGCAGATAGGACCAGTGACACCAGACTGTGGCACCTGCGATACACCACATGCCTCATGCCGAGGCGGGGCTAAAGTGGCCCTTGGGCAGCCCCTCGGTTGCTCTGCTCTGGGCCCACTCCAGCTCCTGTCACCCGTGCACCTGGCTCCCCTAGGGCCAGCACACTTCACCTTTCTGGAATGAAAGCCCAGGCACAGATCCAGGAAGCCACTTGTCCTGGTTCCCCAAGCTGGTGGAAAGTGAGGATCCAGCCAATCCTGAGCAGAGGACCTCAGAGCCACCACTCCGACCCACATGTCACACTGCCCTGAAGAGCAGCCTCTGCACCTGTCAGTGCCGCTGTCATTCCTGAAGCCCAGGAACCCATCACAGCCTTTAAAGCTGCCGAGTGACCCAGCCTTCTCGGGCCACACTCCTGAGGAGCAGGTGTAGCATGTGACAGTGTCACCCAGGGGCTCTCCCAGGCACTGCAGAGACCAATGAGGAGGCTGGCAGTCTCTCTGCCCTGGCCTGGCAGGTGATCCTTTGGGCAGGGAGCCACCACCCATGCCTGTGGCTCATCCAGCTCCCACAGCCACCAGGCCTGGACTTGCATCAAGGTTCCTCACAGCCTTACCAGTTGGCACAGGTGCAGCAGAGGGCTGGCATAGTCGGAAGGCTGCAGGCAGGAGGTGCCCTTGAGCTGAGCCCTGGGCCATGAGCAGGATCTGGGGGCCAGAAGAGGCTGGCCAGAGATGCAGCTTCAGCTCAGGGATCGCTCAGTCAGGCCACCTTGGCGTTGTCCAGGCACATCGGCTACAGTCTGCAGAGTGCGACCAGGGACGTTTCAGTGCACATTCTCCATGTCAGGATGCCTGACTCCTGACCAGCAGTGTTCCACGTGGCACCCACTGCAGCGGCAGACCACCGCAGGAGGGAGGGCAGCAGCCGGGAGGCCACAGGGGGCCAAGTCGCACGGGCTCCGTACATGCTTGCTGCTTGGTTCTGCCGAGAACCTGAAGCTGTTCTAGGACAGTCTACTGAAAACTGGGATGGCTCCCACAGTCCAGATCAATCTCTACCCCCGCATCTTGGAAGCAGGGAGCTGCTGAGCACCAAGCAAGCACTGGAACAGGCTTTTCTCAGAAGAAACTCTCAGGCCAAGTTTTTTAAAATTCTTTTTCTTCTTGGAAAAACATCTCCAGTTCAAGTGTGCATTCTTGGCAACCTGGTCTCAGTGCTCTGCCCCAGGCCCTCAGCACTGGGGAACGATGCTCCCAACAGAAGGTAGAGGATGGCCAGTGGGGACAGGGCCAGGAGTGAGGGGCCACAGGGCAGAAGGAAAGGCACGTGCCGCTGTATGCTGCTGTGTGCAGGTCCCACCCAGTGCTCCCACACATGCCCACCTGCCCAGCAGCCCACATCCCATACCTCGTGAGGGAGAAGTTACTCCATGTTGCACCTGCTCCTTTTAGTCAACACAACAAAGCTTCTATTGTGTGCAAGCACCCCCCAGACACTTCCATGCACACCCACTTAGTGGCCTGCAGTGCATATTACTTGAATCAAAAATAATGCTCTAGCTTTTTCCAGGCATCCTTGGGAGAGTGACATCATCTTTAAACCCTCCATGGCAACCCCTGATGCACTGCTGTGATGCCTGGGCAAGACAGGTCGACCTGGAAATCCAACTACTTCTGTAAGATCATCCAAGTTTTTCCCCAGTTCCACCAAAAAAAAAAAAAAATTCAGAAAAACTTTAGGGGCCGGGGAGATGGCTCAGTAGAATAAGTGCTTGCTTGGCAAGCACAAGGGCCTGAGTTTAATCCCCAGTTCTGCAAAAAAAAAAAAAAAAAAAAAAAAAAGCCTCACTGTGTGAACAGACAACATAGGCTCCTGCAGACACAGGGGATCCAAGGGTCTCTGCAAGGGAAGCCTATGGTGCAGACAGGCAAGAGCACCACAATACACTAGGCCATCAGAGGATATCTGGAAAACAGCCCAGCTCTGGAGAAACTGTTGCCTCATGTCCCGGGGAATGTGGGCTTTGTGTTCACCAGGGAGGACCTCACTGAGGTCAGGGATGTGCTGCCCCATCCCTGCAGCCACTGCTGCTGCTCCTGCTGCTGCAGCCACCCCAGCCAAGGTGGAAACCAAGAAAGTGTCATGCGAGTCACACAAGGATATGGTATTGGGTCTCTCTGACTGATTACTAAAAAGCATTCAGCCTGCCTGATTGGCAAAGCAAGAAATAAAGGCATAATTCTCTTTCAAAAAAAAAAGACATAATACACTCTGATCACAGGACCACCCTTCAGCTAGCTGGTGTCACCAGTGAAGCGCCAGCCGTGAGTGAGCACCACCAGGCACTTCAGCATGAGCCAGTCTGGAGACCTGAATGCAAAACAGCTCAAATGAGATGACATCAGCAGGCCAGCATGGACAAGACACCTGCGATGTGGACTGCGACACTCCGTGTCCTTGGGCAAAGGAATTAAACTGCTACGACGTATTTTCTCATAAAGAGAATAAAGTTTCTTCCTACATCAGGATAGTTAGCTGGGTCCAAGACACGGGGTCCAAGACACGGGGTGGGGGTGGGGGGACAGGGACAGCAATCACCTCGTGAAGCCCGCCCTGATGAAGGTGGCCTTGTGTAGACAGCACCAACTGTTGGCAAGGGCAGAAAGCAGCAGGCAGGAGTCCAGGGACGAGGTGGCTCAGTCTTTCAGTGCTGTCTCTTCATGCCACTGGGACCACAGAGAAAACTCAGACACTAGCCCAAAGAGGCACACATCCGAGCAGAGGAATCGGCACACAAATGGGATGCAGGTACTCCTGTGCTTGGCCAGAAAACTCACGGAACAGACAGCAAGCAGAGGAGCTGGGGTTCCTGCAGCTGCCCTGTCCTCCTAGTTCGTCCAGTGACATCATGGAGGCTTCACCACTGTGAAGAAGCATACGGCTTCTTCCACATCACGGCCTGGCTGTGGAGAGCAGCCACGCCTCTGGCCCTGGCCATGGACACTCTGCAAGCACCTGGTGGTCACCTGCTGGGACAAACATGGCCAGCCTGGCCCATGGTGATGACAGGGAAGGCTTCAGTGTCTGCTCCACACCCAATAGGTGGCAGCTATCTGCACTGCGTGCTGAAAAACCAAAGTTAAAATATTATACACATAATATGGAAGGTTTCCCTCCAGAAATCTCTTTGGATGGAAAACCCCACCAAACACTAGAAAGGGCAGCTATTTTTACTTCAGTCAGTTTGCAGATGAAACATGTTTGAGCCTCTGCAGGCCACAACAGACTTCCAGCTCCTGTTCTGTCCTTGCCTGGTCCTCATGGCCACAACGTCCCCACCTGTGGGCACACTCAGCCTGGCCTGCCTCTGTGCTTCTCTGTCCTCACCCCAGCCCTTGAGGCTGCCCTCCATGGGCTGCCACCATGCAACTGCCCACCTAATGAGCTGAACTGATCCCAAGAAATGCGCCAAGATTCCATATGAGGAGTCAAGAAGAATACTGGATTATTGCTTGCTCTGGAATCTGAGTTCTAAGGACCTCGGACCCTGACTTGCTGCCTGACAGTTCTGTCTACTGCCTAGAAGAATCACAACAGAAAGCTGAGGCTGAGGCAGGCAGACCCAGAGGTGAGACAGCCAGGAACCAGCGCCCAGAAGCAGCCCAGCACCAGCACCAACAATGCACGAGCTGTCAAGTGCCCAAGATAAGAGAAGGGTGTGTGGTCTTCCTGTAACCTGTGTGGGCCTCTTTTTAAAGAAGTGTCCAACCTCTGGAGACCTGAATTCTGGCAGAAGCTTCACGAGCAATGGTGCATCTCCCAAACCTCAGTTTCCCCACCTATAAAACAGAGTCAATGATCCTACTCACTTCTCAGCACCTACAAGTGGTTAGAAGGTCAGGTGGATGCAATGAGGTCTCCATACCAAGTGTACCTCCAGGCCCTGGCTCCACACGTCACCTCTGACACCTGACACTAGACACCCAAAAGGTGTGTTTGACAAGCTCTGGTGGATCTGTGCCTGATAGAGCTGACAGAAGTGTCCCCAAGAGGTGTCCACACACATTTTGCTGCAGCATTATTCACAGATGGAAGCCAGCAGTACCCCCAACAGTAAGGGACATGTGGTGTCCACTTGTGCATGCCATGGGTGGAAACAAGTTCTGACACAGTGCATGGCGTGGATGAAGCATGAGAACATCGCACTAAGGGAAAGAAGCTGGTCCCAAGGACAGGCGCACTGTGTTTCCACTTCGGTGAGGTCCCTGCAGGAGTCAAATGCATGGTGACAGGAGGAGGGTGGGGGTGCAGGGGGCCAGTCCTAGAGACCGGTGCTTGGTGGGAGCCACGTCCCTTCACAGCACAGAGGCGGTGGCATGGTGAATGGACAAGTACTGCACAGCGTGATGATTGCTCAAGTGGTTCAGATGGAACCTTTCATGTTGTGTGGGCTTTATTACAGCTTTAAAACCCTGAAAGGCATGACTTGAAATACCTCAAACAGATCGCATGAGATCACTTCAGCAAGCCAAATAAGAAAGCGCACAACACCTGACTCACTGCGTGAAAATCGATCTTGGACTCATGACAGGAGTCACTGACCTTCACAAAGCACCGCTGTCAAGTTGTGGATGCCCAGCCAGACAGCGCCCAGCTGGGAAGCCACAGCACAGTCATGGTACACAGGCATGGCGCACGGCCAGGGCTTGTGTCACAGGGCTTGGGCACGGCTGCTCTCCCCTCGCCGGCAGCCAGTGGCAGTCTGCCTTCCCAGCAAGTGTGAACAGCCAAGGCACAAGGCTCCTCTGCAGCCCATCAGGAGCATAGCCACACACCAAGCCAGGCCCTGGGCAGGCCCCAGTGCCTCCTGTCTGCTTCTGCAGAGCCGTGATATCCGCAGCAATGGAGCCTATGACCCAGAGGGCCTCTCAGAGTCAGTCTAGCATCTCACGTACTGCTCCATTTTTGTCAATACATGCATTTTAGTTTTGCAATTATTTTTAAAATCAAGTATTTCAGCAGAACATTTATTCATTTATTTCAGAACATTCTACTACATCAGAAGTTTGGATTCAGTAAAGTGAAAAAATCCGCACAGGTCTTTGTTGTTTGCACAGATCTCACCCAGCCCGTTACTGGGGTCCGCACTGATGCTGGGAGGTGCACACAGGCTTTGTACAGATGGTGTGTGGGCGAGCTGGAAAGTGCTGAATGGGCTGTGAACCGGGGCCTCGCCCTAGAGTTACCCGGCACAAGGCCACATGTCCTCACCGGAGTCATGGCCCCTTCCTCTCACCTGGGGTCTCATCCTTCTTGAATGCTGGGCTCCACTCACACCTGCCTCATCACAGCACCCTGGATCCCTGCTGTGGAAATGGGTTGGCAGGGCTTCCTCACCTCGCAATGTAAGGGTAGCTGGAACTCACTGTGGCTGAACCAGTCCCAAGTTCCTAATCCCTAAAAGTGCCACTGGTGTAGTGGTATCATGCAAGATCCTCAAGCTCCTAACCCCAACCAGGGGCCCCCACACTGCTGAAGGGAGGGCGCAGGAAGGGCATGTGGTGGAGGTGAACCAAGGGGAAGCTGTCACACAGCACGGATCAGCAAGCCTTTCATAGGCACTGCCCTTCAAGGCAGAATAGTTGTTACAAGGTTCATTTGTCACTTATTCAACCTTCAGCTTTTGTATGCTGGCTCTGCCCAGGTGGTAGCAGCATGGTGGGAATAAGATAGATAAGAGCCCCAGTCCTTTGGGAGCTGAGGGAGGGCAGGGAGCAATGCTGAGGGTGACGGTGAAGGTCCCTCTACTGCCCACTGCAGCCAGGCATGCTCGCAGGAGAGGCACACATGAGCAGCTACAGATACCGAGCCCTTCGTGTGCCTCAGTGTGTCCCACCACCTTCCCGCAAGGACAAAGGGTGGGCTCACATACAGAAGCAGAAGCTGAGGAGCAGAGACATCAGAGCTCTTCAAGGCCTCAGCTAGCTGTGGCCGAGGTGGAACTTGATTTGGCCAGTCTGGCCTGGACCCTCCTCCCACTACCCCACCCAGGCAGGCAAGACAGAGCCCACCTGCAGGAGGCCCCTGAGTGCCTTCCAGCCAGGCAGGGAGGGACAGGGAACGCCCAACCTGGCAGAGATGCAGAGGGGCCTGGAAGGGAAGAGGCAAGTCTGAGACAGGGTCTAAAGCTGGAGATAAGCCCTCTTGAACCTGTGAGGCATTTAGGGGCTGATACAGGAAGAAGCTGAGCTTAAGGGAAAATAAGGGCCAGAGTTGGGTGTGGTGGTGTGCTACTATGATCCTGGCACCCAGGGGGCTGAGGCAGAAGGATCACAAGTTTGAGTCAAGTCTGGGCAAGTTACCTAACCCTAGACCCTGTCTCAAAATTTAAAAAATTAAAGACTAGATATAGCTTAGTGAGAAGGACCTGGGTCCAATCTCCAGTACCATCAAAGAAAGAAAGAAAGAAAGAAAGAAAGAAAGAGAGAGAGAGAGAGAGAGA